>VUQH01083998.1:0-18344 GCA_015106775.1 Etroplus canarensis
GCTTTGTGACAGAAGGATAGCAGCAAGAGTAAAAGGGAAGGTTTACAAGACAGTAGTGAGACCTGCTATGATGTATGGTTTGGAGACGGTGGCATTGACAAAAAGACAGGAGGCAGAGCTGGAGGTGGCAGAACTGAAGATGTTGAGATTTTCCCTGGGAGCGACCAGGATGGACAGGATTAGAAATGAGTACATCAGAGGGACAGCTCATGTTGAGAAGTTTGGAGACAAAGTCAGAGAGGCAAGGCTGAGATGGTTTGGACATGTTCAGAGGAGGGATAGTGGATATATTGGACAAAGGATGTTGAAGATGGAGCTTCCAGGCAGGAGGAGAAGAGGAAGACCACAGAGAAGATTCATGGATGTAGTGAAGGAGGACATGAAGAGGGTTGGTGTGAGGGAAGAGGATGCAAGGGATAGGATGGGATGGAGGCAGGTGATCCGCTGTGGCGACCCCTAACGGGAACAGCCGAAAGAAGAAGAAGAAGTTACATTTCTACGTAGATCAGTAACAGATGAAAACCCGGTGCTCTTAGATTGCAGGGTACATTGTAATCATGGCAAGAGAAGTATGAAGCTGAGTAAAAAAACACCAAAACTTGTACTGATCTACTAAACAAACTGGGATCTAAAGACACCTGAGGGAATTTTGAAATACAGTAAGATTCTGTGTCCCCATCACAGTTGTGGAGCAAAAGCAGTGAAGCATGAAGTTAAGTCCAAAAGTTTTTGGACAACGACATCATTTTATTTTATAATTTGTAATTTTACCTCTGTACACCACCAACACAGTGGATTTTATATCAGACAGTCAAGATGTGATTGAAATAATTAATTTCAAGTGTTGAATTTTGTGGTTTTCAGTGGAACTTTAAAAATGAGGATCAAAGACATGTTGGTGTAAGCGAAGCAGGCCATCATTAGACTGAAAAACCAAAATCTGCAATCAGCAAAACCCCAAATCATGGAAGAACATGAAAAACAATGAAAGTGGATGATCACAGAATTCTTTCCTTGGCTAAAGAAAAGAAATAAATGGGACGTTAATCAACAGTGAAATCAGTCCCCTGAGCTCAACCCAGCACAGCAGCTTTTAATTTACTGAAGGCAAAGACCCACAAACAGGCAGTGCTTGGCAGAGCATCTCAAGGTAGGAAATAGAGCATTTGATCATTTCCATGGGTTCAAAATGTCAGGCAAATCGATGGCAAATTACTGTCATCCAATTTTTTAAAAAAAAATCCTTATATTTAAAATGTTGTTTGTCCAGTTACTTTTGGTAACCTGAAAATTGTGTATAGAAAGGCCTGTAATTGCCAAACATTGCATTCTGTACTGTTGTTAAACCCCTTGAATTAAAGGTGAGAGTGCACTTCAACCACATGCTGACTGTCTGATTTAAAATCCACTGTGGTAGTGTACAGATGGAAAATTACACACAAAACAAAGTGTCACTGTCCAACGATGCAGACTCCAGCTGAGTACTGTGTGGCCATTTGGAGAACTCTGGGGAGTAAATGGTGACATACTAGGAGACCTTCTCAGAATGGCAAGTGGCCTGAGTGGAGAGGGACATCTGTGGCTCTGCTGGCCGGAACAAAACTGGATTTGAGTCATCTGAAGTTCAATGCTCAGGTGTAAAGCACCATACAGTTTCTTACTATTACAAAGAAGCACTGCTGGATATCCCCTGATGAAGTCTTAACCTTATTATATAAATATTATTATTGCAGAATTAATAGAATTATCATGTAAATAAATCTAAATATATGTATGAATGCATGTTGTTGGTGTGGCTTTAATTTACTCACTATCAGTGAAGAAGACATGGGCGGCTTTGTACCTCGGAGATCCTGGGTCTCTGAAGTCATCAATTAGACCCTCAACAGACTAAAACAGAAAATTACAATATTACAGCTTATGAACACATCAGTTATTGGAAACATTTCAGTGTCAAATAACTGTCGCCTGGTGCTTTTTTGTCAGCGTCTAATCATGGCTGAAAATAGTTCCAAAATGAAAGGCAAACCAACACTGCAGAAGTTCCCTCAACACTGGTTTGTCAGTTTCTAGCAGGGGAAAGTTTCTGTCCCAGAATTGTTGTCGACTATCGCTTAGAATAAAATGAAATAAACAAAACATTCTTAGCAGAAAGAAAGCTAATTCGTTGGAGCAGTGCCTCTAACCCACAGCCTTGTGTTTCATAGCCTCCTAAGCTATTTGGCTTCACACTTTCACAGATCAACCCCAAGTTTCATGCTGACATCAGAGACAGAGAGGTGATGATTGTAAAAGTTGGAGAAGAGGAAAAATCAAACTAACATACATGCATTGGAGATGCATGTATGCTAGTTATACAAAAAGTGTCTTTTCTTATTTGGTGGAAAAGAAAAAACATATTTTGTAGAGGAAGTGCATCATTTACCTCGTCTGAAGGTGTGATCAGGTAGATGGCCTCCATGCTGGGCAGAGGCTCACGCCGCTTTGTTATGTCTTCAACAACTATATTTTAAAAAAGAGCCATGCTCATTACATATTCATTAGTCTGATTAGACTAGAACACATCTGGATGACACTAAACACACATGAATACACATTTACAGTGCTGGCAAAAGTATTCACACCCCCCTTGGTATTTTTCCTGTTTTTTGCCTTACAATCTATAGTTTAAATGGATTTTTTTTTAATTTTATATATAAGTTTTACACTAAATATTCCAACTTGGTAAACTGAAATGAAAAAAACATATTTTAAAATGATTTAATAAATAGAAAACTAACAGTGGTGGGTGCACATGTATTGACCCTGTTTGCTATAAAGCCCCCACATAAGACCTTATATATATATATATTTATATATATATATATATATATATATATAGATAGATATAGATATAGATATAGATATAGATATAGATATATAGATAGATAGATAGATAGATAAATAGAAAAAGTCCAGAAGGATGTTATCTGACAAACTGAGGTGCAGAGGGGTGTCATGAGTCATCAGTCATCGGCCAATCCCCTGTCTCCTCACACCATAAAAGCTCATCACAGGCATCATAGCAACCAAGTTCAGTAGGGACATGAGTTAATAAATGAGTGCAACTTATCAGGGCATTGGAAACAATACCAGAGGGTCAAAGCACCAGCTACTGATTGATAGAACAATACACCAAGGCCTTAAGACCAGGGAAACCAACCTGAGCCTGGACTGACTACAAGAACGCCTACAACTTAGTGCCCCACACATGTATGCTAGAGTGCTTGGCACTATACAAGGCTAACAGTGGACTGATGACCTTCATCAGAAACTCGATGGGACTTTGGAAGACAACTTGGGAGGCTAACTGCAAGGCAGCCAATAGGATCCAAATTGCAGGCTGTGCAATGGTGTCCCGCAGACAGTCCAGCACACAGGGGCAGGAAATAAGATGCAAGCCGGGACAGCGTACACTGAGAGACACAACCAAGTGGCTGGGATAGTGTACAGCAACACTTGTACTGCATAGGGATTAGAAGTCCCTATGTCCCAACGGTAGACACCTCCAAAGGTGGAGCATTAGGAGATGTCTGTCCAGAAGAGTACAGTCCTAGGAACAGCTAAGACACTGAACAGATCCCTCAAACTCCCAGGTCTCTGGTAGAGGACCTGTGCTCGAGGAACACACAAACCACTCCTGAATGTGTGGCTTTTCAATCTAATTTTGTACTGGCTTATCTTACAATATAAAGTGTCTTGAAAATACTGTCGTAGTGGATTGGTACTATAAAAATAAAGCTGAGTTGAACTGAACGACACTTACTAGTGATTCCCTCCGACATGATATCTGTCATCTTACAGCAGGAGGAAACCATCCTCATGCTCAGCTTGTCCACCACCAACACCTAGAACAGTCATACAAAAGGGAAAATGTCAGATATTTGATATTTAATTGATTTCTTGAGTAATTTTATTAATTTTATCAGTCAGGATCCAACTTCATTTAAACAAAGAAGCAAAGTCATTACCTTCCATTTGCCTTTTTCTCTTGCCTTTTTGATGACATTGTTCATTATCTCTGTAAACAAGAAAAAAGTAATTAAAGTTCAGTTAAGGCGGTCAAGAATTAGACCATTTCACACATGCACATCGGCCCACGCTGAAGAAGCAGAACTGCGGCTCGTCACATGTAGCAGAGATTATTCCAAAACTGGTTATGACTGAAAATTGGCTCTAAACTCAGGATCACTTCCAAGTGAGCATCAAAGCACTCTGTAAACTCATGTGGATAGTATACAAATAAAAACATAAAAACGAGGATTTGATAATATTTGACCATGATTGCGTGATAGAGTATACTGTGCAAAGTCAGAGACTTAAAGTACATTTCAAGCTCTCTCTCTCTCTCAGAATCCCACAGGTAAATGGGAACTGTGAAGAGGGCACTAGGGAAGTCATAACCATCAGATACCTGCAGAGAGTAAGGCCAGTCCTGAGGAGTCAACTGAATGGAAAGAACAAGACTGGGGCAATCAACACCTACTCCCTGCTGGTCATTAGATACAAAGAAGCCACTGACATCAAGACAAGAAAGGTTCTTAGAATGCATGGAGGGTTTCACCCCAAACCCAGCACCCTGAGACTATATGCTAAGCATAAGGATGGAGACCAAGGACTTGTGAGTGTCAGACTCACTATCCAGGATGAAACAAGATCAACGAGTACATCAGAAAGATGGCCATGACCAATCAGGTTCTTGGTGAATACCTCAGGATAGAAGAGGTGCAGGAACAAGAGCCATCATGGAAGGACAGACCCCTGCAGGACATGTACCACCGGCAGATAGAAGTTGCTAATATTGAAAAATCTACTAAAGGCTGGACAAAGCTGAACTAAAACGCAGCACAGAGGCACTAATCATGGCAACGCGGGAACGAACTCTGAGCACCAAATCAATAGAGGCTGGGGTCTACCGCACCCGGCAAACCCCAGGTGCAAGCCGTGCAGAGATGCCCCAGAGACAGTCCAGTACATAACAGCAGGGTGCAAGAGGGTGCTTTTAACGGCAGCAACACATCTCAAAAACGTTGGGACAAAGGCAACAAAAGGCTGGAAAGTACATTGTACTAAAAAGAAACAGAGTAACGTGATGCAACTAATTAATTAACATTAACACTGCACATCACCCTGAACACACCATCCCCACTGTGAAACATGGTGGTGGCAGCATCATGCTGTGGCAATGCTTTTTGTCACTAGGGACAGGGAAGCTGCTCAGAGTTGATGGGAAGATGGATGGAGACAAATACATGACAATCTTGGAAGAAAACCTGCTAGAGTCTGCAAAAGACTTGAGACTGGTGCGGAGGTTCACTTTCCAGCAAGACAATGACCCCAAACATACAGCCAGAGCTACAATGGAATGGTTTAGATCAAAGCATGTTCATGTGTGAGAATGGCCCAATCAAAGTCCAGACCTCAATCCAACAGAAAATCTGTGAAGACTTGAAAACTGCTGTTCACAGACGCTCTGCATCCAGTCTGACTGAGCCTGAGCTGCTTTACAAAGAAGAAGGGACAAAAGTTTCAGTCTTTAGATGTGCAAAGCTGGCAGAGACATACCCCAAAAGACTTTCAGCTGTAAATGCAGTGAAAGGTGGTTCTACAAAGTACTGACTCAGGGGGACTGAATACACATCAATGTCACACTTTTCATATTTTATTTGCAAAAAATTTTGAAAACCATGAATCATTTTGTTCCACTTTATAATTATGTTGGTCTGTCACATAAAATCCAAATAAGACATTTACATTTGTGGTTGTAACATGACAAAATGTGTATCCGTCAGGAAAACTTACGTCCTGACGTTCAAGTGGGTATTACAGACCACCTCATGTTGTACCACATTAATTCAGACCAGCACATCCTCAGACGGTAGCAGCACTTCCCAGCAGGACAATACGCCTTGCCACACAACAACAGAAAAACATTCTCAGGAACATGGCCAAGAGCCCAACGTGTTGGCCTGGCCTCTAAATTCCCCCGATTCCAGTTCTATCAAGCATGTACAGCACGTAACGGAACAGGCTCAATTTGCAGATGCCCCACCTCATAATCCAGGGAGCCCAAATGTCTTATGGACACCCACAAAGATCTTGTCCCTGCCTCAACAAGGTGAAGCTACACAAAGTAGTCAGGTGGTTTAATGCCTTTATGCAACTGGTGTACATGCTGTATACAGAAAATAAGCTGATATTTGTGACATTTTTCCCTTCTAAAAATCTGTATTGACCTCTAGTATTTCCAGTAGGGCCACTGTGCTACAGTAAATGTCACCTGGAGCGCCACCAAGGTTGTGGAAAGCACTAGAACCAGCTTATTTCGCTGTCCAAAGTTCCAGTTCATGGCTACAGAAAAAAATCATATGATAGTTTCATTATGAATACTTTGTGTTAAATGAGTTTTAAAGCAAGATTTTCAAATATATTCCTTTAATTAAAGAATCTGGCAATTAGATATGATGTTGCTGCTGATGTTGACTGTGTTGCTGCTGATGTTGACTGTGTTGCTGTTGATGCTGTCTGTGTTGCTGCTGATGTTGACTGTGTTGCTGCTGATGTTGACTGTGTTGCTGTTGATGCTGTCTGTGTTGCTGCTGATGTTGACTGTGTTGCTGCTGGTGTTGACTGTGTTGCTGTTGGTGTTGACTGTGTTGCTGCTGATGTTGACTGTGTTGCTGCTAGTGTTGACTGTGGCACAGTCCCTCTGATCTGCCCCTTCTATGTTTCTGTGAAGCTGAAAATAAAGAAACTGAAGGAAATCTAAGTACAAGTGGGTTATTTACTATTAGTGACATGGATCAAATACAAAATGTCTTTCCTGTTTGAATAAAATTTGAATATTTATTGTACTGATGATTAATTTCTGTAAAACTATAGTCATTTTTTGTCCAGAAAGTATCCTTTAATGCACCTCTCGTCTCCACTGGAAGACTTTAAGCATAGAGTTAAATACACCCTCGACAGTAACTCTGTGCACAAAAAAAATAACTCAAGCACATGATTTCATGACAGCCTGATTATGCCAGTCCTTTTGCACAAGAGAAGCAGCAGGACTCTACAGGACAAATAAACAGCAGGGAAAGAGAGGACAGAAAAAGAACAATAAAAGTCACTCATCATCACAGATGTTTTTAAAATGTGTATTAAATATATTTTCTTTTAAGAGACCAAATTCCATATTTCCCATCACCCCATCAAGGTTTCCCTCACTGGGGATTTAAGCGTGTGTCTAGCATGTGGGAATGAGCATGAAGGAGGGACAGGCCCACTGCAATCACTGCCTCTAATCTGTTCTCAATCCTCTTACCCCCATCCACTGCTCCCAACCGCTATTTCTGGGTTGTTTCTGTGTCAGCGGACATGACATCAGAGGGATGCAGTATCATTCACACACACACACACACACACACACACACACACACACACACACACACACACACACACACAGATAAATACAGAGACAAACATTTAACATTTCACTTGATGAGCTGCTCTTAAGGTGCTGCACATTATAATGAAACTGCAGTCATGTCATAAGGTGTGCTATCTGTGTGGCTTGGAACTTTCCCAAAGGTGTTCCACAGCAGATGAATCCGCATCTGTAATTTAGCAGAGATTTTACACTGGAAGCCCTTTCTGACAAAACCTCCCATTGTGGAAGGGGCTTTATGAAACTTAGATTTAAACCAGGGATCTTTTTTTAATGCAATGCAAATGTGTGGCTAAGAACAATAAGTATTGTAGTAGTGGACACACAGTAAGTTCTGTCTTTGTCAGCTAGACAATGATACATGAGGAAGAAAGTTTGTAAGCTTGTACAGTATAGTGAAGTCAGTGAATGGTTCTGTTTATCCAATTAGTCAGCAGGATTAAGTGGGAGTGCCTGTGAAATAATGGAACGCCATCTGACCAGCAGCTTTTCCAGGCAGGACAAACAACAGGCTACTGCTTGAGACAGAGATGTCTCGTCCACATTTATTACATGTATTTTGACACCCTTTTTTTGACGAACATATGATGTGTATATAAAAACTGAACATCATAAAAATGTGCATATGAGTGACAAAGTTTTGAAGTGATGCAGCGTCTCATTATTTTGATTTGTTTCAGTTACATACAGAAGAAACAAGATCACAAAGAATTTACTCCACAGGGCGTTACAGAAGAAGTGCTCAGACATCTGAAGGGAGACCAAAAGAGTGAGCTGAGGTAAACCAGCACTGATGTACATGAGGAACAATCAATGCAAGGCTTTGCAGAATGCCTGGGAAAGCAATGGGAGTCCACTGAGAGGAGCAGGAGTGCCATGCCTGGAAGACCCTGCTTAGTTTTGCTGCCAACAAAAATGACAGAAAATGGATGTAAGATGAGTTCTCAGGACCAGTAAGTTGCTGGTAACCACTGTGTACATGCAATCAGTAATGCTACAGGTTCGTGCTGTGCTAAACTGATAATAAAACTGCCTTGTTAATATGTCACACTTCATAAACAGTCAAGTATGAATATGGTTTGAAAGCATTCTAATACTGCCAGCCAAAGTACTGATCCACATGTGCTATAACAGTACACTTATCACAAAGCTAAGATACCGTATATCTAACAGATTCACAGAAATAAAATCCCAGAGGGCAAATGGGCTGCTGGTAATTTTGAGCCTCAGCATTCTCAGAGATGAACAGATGTCAATGTTTAATTTTTTTCAAAGGATGAATAATGCTGCCACATCTTCCTGCTGGGCACACCCCAGTACTCTGTAACAGTCTTTCTAACATTTGCCCTGGTGTGACCCCTACGTCTCTTACATTCAAAATCACTGGATTTCCTTACTTCTGTGGACATTTCTGCTGCTGATGGCACAGAAAATTATACCATCTTGTGCACTGTCACATGAACACTTTTTTTCTCTTCACTTACTATTACCAATATTTTGCTTCAGTGGGTGTGCTTTGTTTACCAGTGTCCAGGCGGGCACATACTGAGGAAACCCACTCCCTTAGTCATACTGTTAGAATCAGAATCAGAATACTTTACTACATTTACGCCATCATCTACCTGCTCAACCGAGTCTACACTCACCTGCACAAGCCACTGAGCACTATGAGGATCATGTTCTTCAACTCCTCCAGTCCATTCAGCACCATCAGACCAGCTCTGCTGGATGAGAAACTGACAGAGAAGCAGGTGGATGCCTCCATTGTGGCCTGGATTACTGACTACCTGACTGGCAGACCACAGTGTGTGTGTGTGTCTGCAGCACTGTGTGTCAGACAGTGTGGTCAGTAACACCGGAGAACCACAGGGTACCATTCTCTCTCCATTTCTCTTCACAGAGACCTGGAACCTTTGGATGTTTTCTGATGACTCAGCAGTAGTGGGGTGCATCAAAGAGGGTGATGAAGAAGAGTACAGGACTGTGGTGGGCAACATAGTGCAAACAGAACCATCTGCAGCTTAATGTGGCAACGACTAAAGAACTGGTTGTGGACATGAGAAGGACAAAAACACCAGTGACCCCTGGTTCCATCCATGGGGTCTGTGTGGAGATAGTCAGGACTTCAAATACCTCGGTGTTCACACTGACAATAAACTGGACTTCATTAAACACACAGAAGACACCTACAGGAAGGACCAGACGTCTCTATTTTCTGAGACGTCTCAGGTCCTTCAGTCTCTGCTGGACGATGCTGTGGATGTTTTATGAGTCTGTGGTAGCCAGTGCCGTCCTCTATGCTGTAGTGTGCTGGGACAGCAGACTGAGAGACGTGGACACCAACAGACTCAACAAACTGATCTGCATGGACAGGAACGTGGCGGAGCTGGACTCTCTGACAGTGGTGTCAGAGAGGACGCTGTCCAAGTGAAGGACAGTATTGGAGAGTCCTTCACAGCCTCTCCATGATGTGCTGGACAGACACAGGAGCACGTTCAGCAGCAGACTCATTCCACCACGATGCTCCACAGAACGCCACAGGAAATCATTCCTACCTGTGACATCACACTCTGTGACTCCTCCCTGTGACATCACACTCTGTGACTCCTCCCCTGTGATCCCTTGAGTAGTTTGTTTCTATCACCATATCTTGTATATATTAAATATAGTGTTTAACCTGGAGTTACTTATGGTGCATTTAAACTTTATACACAGATGTTATATATTTAATCTTCATTTTTCTGCCTTCCGAAGTTATATTTTTATATATATAAAACGGAGCATCTATTACAACATGCAATTTCCCCCCTGGGATTAATAAAGTAATCTGAATCAGATTCTTTTGTTATCCTCATCTTGCTTCCTGGAGTCCCACACACTGGGTCCTGACTCCCCACACATACTGAGCATCCTGACAGAGCAGCTGTACAACAGATTAACAGTTTTAAATAAACAGTTAAGGATTAATAGCTCAAAATTTCACAGTGTTAACAGTACTATGGGAAATGTCTGACTGAGTGTAAGACAGACCTCTGTCTCTACTGTAAGGTGGACCTTCATTATAAGTTAAAAGAACAAACATGGGTAAGGTTATGGAACATGAACTCCATGTTACAATTTGATGTTTTCTTGACCCACATGGTCACTAATAATTAATCTTTAAAAAAGGAACTGTGTATATATGTCCATTATGACAACTTCATAATGGTTTATGTTTGTTCCACATCCTGATTCTGAAGTAAATGTTGGAGACATGATCTACAGAGAGCTTTTATACTGCTTGACTAGGTTTGTTGAGGGTGGAATTAAATTTCAGGTACAAACTGTCATGTGTTGCTATGTGAAACCAAACTGTGCTGTATTTATTTCTATGAACTGCACAGTTCGTTATCTGAAGGTTTAAAAAAAGGATACTAAATGATTTGTAAAAGTCTTTAGCTGTTTGGTTGCTTACCTGGCGTTAGAGGGCTGAAGAAGCGCCGGTGCAAAACATATTCAGCATAACAGCATTACTGATAGAGAATCCAGCCGCTTGAATTTCATAGCCTTAACATCCAGTCTTGTTCTTGAGATTATATGAATTATCAATAATGATTTAATTTAATTTATTCATTAACCCCTAGTAGATTTTTGAAGCCAAACTTTTCTAAATCAGATTAAATAAAGCTGATTGTATGTTTTGCGTTTTTTAACGGGTAACTGCTGTGCAGTGGGGCGACATCATCACAGTAAACTCAAACTACACTAAAAACTAAAACTCAGTGAGAAAAACATTTTAGTTAACTTGAATAAAAATAAAACCTAGATTATTGATAAAAATGAAAACTAACAAACTATATTGTGTGCAGACAAAACTAACTAAAACAAAATGATAAAGTTTAACTCTCAGCCTGTTTGATTTGGTGCATCTGCTTACTGAGTCAGCTGCCTTCACAAACTGCTGTGTGATTTCTAACCTGAAGATTTCAAATGTTAACATTCATATAATAAGGATTAAGAGAAGTGAAGGGGGCAGCAGGGGCTCAGGGGGACTGGATTCAGAGCCGGAGGGTTGCTGAAGGCCGCTGGCCCAAGACCCGCCAGCCCACGACCTCGTCCTGGACCCATATGCGTGGAGGAGGACCAGAGGCTGGAGAGATGCCCCCGAGCACTGCTGAGATGCACCTGAGCAAGGGCACCGAACCCCCCACATTGCTCACCGGCACCTGCAGTGGGCTGCATGTAAAAAGTGTGTGTGTGTGTGTGTGTGTGTGTGCGTTGGTGTTTTTAGAATTTCCCCATCTGGGGACGAATAAAGTTGTTTTTTGTTTGAAAATGAAAAAAAATAAATAAATAAAAAAATAAAATAAAATGAACACTGCCACTAATTAAACTAAACATTTCCAAACAATAAAGACTGAGTTTAAAGCAAACTGACTCTGTAAAGTAACTAAACCCAAATGAAAATCAAAATGAGATAAAAACGAATTAGAAATTAAAAAGCTGGGCTAACTCCACAGTGTGGCCGTGAGGAGAGTGGAAAACATCTGTCTCTGTAATAAAGCAGAGACAAACACTTGTTTGGCTGTTAGTGAAGCTGTCAGAGTCAGGCTGGCGCCTCCTCTCCTCCTCTCTGAAGGATGTCAGAGCGCTTAATCCGCACAAACAAAGATTAGTGTAGCAGGATTTATACCGGACCTGCGCTCCAGACCAAGCTCAATGACGACAGAAACAGTCCGGCAGAACGCCGGCAGAAAACAGAGAAATTCAACACAACCCGGCGACACAACGCGCCGGCTGGCCGCGGTGCTCCGCTGCGCCCGTGCGTCTTTACGCATCAAAGTTCACCAAATAAACAGTCTGATAGGGAGCAGCTTTATGTTGTTTCACCAGCCCTGATCAGAAAAGTTAGGATATATATATATAAAGAGCTCACACGTCCCGTTATAACTGGCTGACAGTCCCTCTACACATTACCAATACTTTTCAAAGCTTTGGAATAAAAGCGTAATGAGGGTTAAATCAGATGTAGAACACATTGCAACAGTAAGAAACGACTTTATAAAATAAAAAAAAAAACTTACTTTCTCCAACAATAGCCTTTAATCCAAGCGGTGCCATGATGAGTCCTGCGCTGCGCGTCCAGCTCTCCACACAACAGAGAAACTGCTGTGAAGGTCACCGTGACGCGCAACACCTCCAGTTCCAGTTCAATACAAAATAAAAGCCTTGAGACCGGTGAGCGCTGCAGAGGCAGTGTGTGAATGAGTGCACACTGAGGAGTTTCTAACACTGTAGTGATGTGAAACATCATCCTGGAGACCTTGGGAGGAAAATTTGAGACAAAATAATTTGAATTCAAGGTCAGCTCGAGTCAGCCAACAGAGCAGGCCCCTTTTCCCTTTAACACAGAATCTGACAAGTGTTCTAAAGTAAATGGACTATTAAATATTACAATGCCTAACTCTCATAAGTACTCCAGAATGAAATCTACCTTCAGCTGCTCCTTTATATTCTCCCCAAGGGGATGCCACAGTGGATTAATCCACACTGGTAATTTGGCAGAGGTTTTACACCGGATGCCCTTCCTGACGCAGCCCTCCATGGTGAGAGGGGCTTGTGCCCTCACCTGGAATCAAACCAGGGGCCTTTTGCTTGTAAGGCGAATGTGTAGACCACTATACTACGGGGACACTTCATAAGCACTCCAGAATAAAATGTGACATCTTCTACGCGCTACTTTGTACACCAAGGGGCTTACAGAGGTCAAAGTAACATGAAAATAACAAACAGGCTGCATATGGATGAATAGAAAACGCTTTGCTTGGTGACTGCACAGCAACTCCCACTGTTCTCCAGGGTGTCAGGGAAAACGCTTCCTTCTCAAGGTCAGCAGAAAAATTCCTGTGCAAAACACGAGAGGAAGAAACACAAAGGCATGCTGCAGTTCAGAAAAACGTTTTTTAAACAATAAGTGAGTTGAAAACCAGTGTTCACTGAACAAATGTAGCATAATGGGTTTGAACACTTTGAGTTAAAGCGGCTGTATCCCTCAGAACCCTGCTTACATTACAGATATTTACACTGCATTACAGATGCTCTGTTAGATAGAAGTATATCTAAGACAGGGAAATGAGAATGTAAAAACCTACATGTAAAAAAGGCCAGAGTCACATAGACACTCAGTTAAAACTGCAAAATAATAGATATAAATGAATATAATTATGAGAGATAAAAATAGCAATGACAATAGATAGACCTATATGAAAAAAGTGCAATGTCACAAAACATTCAGAGTAAAAAGGTAAAAACTGTACTGTATACGCTGTATACAAGCTATGGCCATAAGATAAATACGTATCGTCACCCTCTTAAAATATTGGCCTGAGTCATATTTTCATTCAGTTTTTTCACAAAACAGAAAAAACTGAATAATTTTTTTCAAAAAATGACTTAAGTCATTAATCTAACAAGGAGGCAATATGTTAAATGTGTTGTTTGGAAAAAATTCAAAATGCTTGTTTCACAGACATTCAAGTATTTGTGTGACGTTTACATCTGGAGTCATTAAATCTGACTTTTTTGACCAATGGGATTCCAGTTCTGCCCCTGAAATGGCAGCTTCCAACCCAGATTTGCATGCTTTTATTTTGAAGGCACCACAAATCTGGAAACCCCTCGCTACTGCTGCTCACATGTGACGTGGTGAGCCAGGAGGACGTCGGAACATATATTTGGAAATGAATGAAGGAATGAATTTTTCTATCTGATAAATATCCCACGTCATTAACACTGATGTCATATGATCACATCATGCTGTATTTACATAAGCTGTTCAGTTTGGTGTCCAAAAGAGGGCAGCAGAGGACAAGTCATCTAGCTGAAGATTTTTTTAAGTTTTTAACAAAATTATCTGAATTTCTGAGCAGTTTCAGATATTTCATGGTTAACTGTACTGACGTTGTCCCTGTGTGATTCATGTGTCAGATAATTTCTGAAAGCAAAGAAAAACACACTTTTTATTCCAGCTGACACAAACCTGGGCAGTGACCTCAGCAGAAGTCCATGACCTGTTAGGAACTCCACAGCTTTAATGAAGGTGTCTTCGTCAAACTATACCTTCACAGATTTTATCTGTGGGTTATTTCCTTCCTTTTTGGCTTTTCATGTTTCTATCAATCAGAAATCCATGAGAACACTTTATTAATCTATAGATGCTCCATTAGATATTAATATATAAACAGGAAAATGAAAATGTATAAACCTATATATAGAAAGTGAAATGCCACCTAAACACTCCAAGTTAAAACAGTAAAATAGCAGCTATAACTAGATATAAATACAAGATAGAAAAATGAAAACACTGCAAAAATTGCAAATAAATATTGTATCAACTGCTGTGAGGCGTATTTGTTATTTATACTCACAGTCACTGATAAGGATGCATACTTTACATATACCAAAAAATATTTTAAAAGCAACTTTGCTTCAACATCCAATATTTTATAAAAAGAAAAATAATGATTAAAATAAATGAAACATTAAAAACATCCTGTTTTGGCTTGATGCTAAAACTAATTCTTTCACATATTCAAGATAAGATAAGATAAGATAAGATAAGATAAGATAAGTAGGGAAATTTCAGGTGTTTGAACAGCACACCTGAAGACAAACTGGCAGCAGCACACCAGTATAAAAAATAAATCACGCCAAAAGAAAAAAGGCATATTATTATTATTATTATTATTATTATTATTATTATTATTATAGAAATATTCATCATCATCATAACAAAAAAAATGCATTTCCTGCTGAAAATGTTGAACACTGAAAGCTGAAGGAATTTGGAGTGAGCAGAAGAATTATCCAGGTACCCAGCTGTTAGTCTGTGTTCTTTGCTTTGGTACCAGCCTCAGCACTGATCAATATGGAGAAAACTTCAGAATCAAATCAGAAAACTACTGTAGCCATACATTGGAAAAACTACATGAACCACTTAAATTTTCAACATGGTTGTTATTACTAGCTAAGAAAACAGCCATTATACTACAGCAAGTGGATCCTGTTGAGCTGGATTACCCTTGATTGTTAAGATGGACTATGATAAACTTCTACACTTGAAAAAAAAACTGAACACACCACCAGGTACCAGGCTGTTGGTAAATGGACATGTTTGCATGTTTCCTTGTGGTTTCTGAGCTGCTGAATAACTCAGCTGGTTATTTATGAGCTTTAAAATCTGCAGGTTTAGAGGTCAGATCTAACTGCCCGACTGTTGCAGTCTTCTTCCTTGTCTTTTTATCTGGTCTTGTCACAGTGCCTAACAACAGGATATCATACATACATGATGTGGAGCTGAAGTCAACGGCTGTATGACTCAATATGTTAAATGATGTAACAGAGGTGGAACGAGTCAGCTTGCATCTCAGCTGCTTCTCTGTACACTTCAAATCTGAGTGGATGAAACTTTTCTGTGTCAGTGTCTAACTGTCACATCAACACACACCTTGGGAAACGCCTACAGTGGTTACTTTTTAACTTTTGAGATGTTCAGGTTCACTTTGAGGAAAGTTCATGACACTGGAGAAAACCTTCAGACTGAAGCCCAATACAGAATGTCAGTTTGTGTGTTAGAGCTGCTGGAGACCTCAGTGGATGCGCTGTCATTTCCAGCTCAGAGATTCATGGCCCAAGTCCAACAAGACTCTTACATAATGATTTTCCTTGTCGTGTCAGTTGCTGATAATCATCATTCCAACACCACAGCAGCACACATGCCTGTTGCAGCTCTGCAGGTTGGGTGATGGATTTAAAATGTGACTGTCTTAAGTTCTCACCTCATTAAATGGCCTTACTGGACACCAGCTGTTCTGGCTGCAGCCTTCAACATGAAGGTTCTTGTCCTGCTTGATTTAAAAACCAAGTACTGTGTAAAAGTCTTGAGCCACTCTTCATTTCATTGTTTTGCTTCTAAGGAGTCTAACTTTCTTGTAATTTTAAAAGTGGTCTTGAGGAATAGGCTTTCTGAAGCACTTTCAAAGTGTTGCTCTTGAATGACAGGCCCTTGTTTAGTAGTCTTTTTTGTGCCAGAGTGAGTCTGTATTTAACTGATTCATTAAACTGTCACAGGGTCCTGTTGGCTGAACTTCTGGGACTAGACTTATTCTCAAAAAGCCTTCCAGGATTCCCCAGTTGTATTGGCCATGGTTTGTGTCTGACTAGAGATATTTCTGCTCTCATTTTTCTCCTTGGATTAAAATATTTGTAATGTTTTTATTCAAAATAAGCTGCTATAACAGGAATGACACATTTTTAAGTGAATAAAGATGAGCAATTATTCAGTTCAAAATACACTGACAGTGCTCCAGAAATAAAACTGTCAAATGAGGAAGCTGAACTTTCAGCCAAATATTTGCTCCAGAACATGTAAAGCAAAGAAATAAAACAAAGTTTACCTGTTAAGTATAACGATATGAGCGAATTATACCACACAGTCAGCAGGGATTTTTAAAACTGCGTGCTAGGAGCAGGTCATTCTCAGCTAGCATCATGAGCTCCCACCGCTCGGTCAGCTACTTACCGTCCGCTATGCTAGCAGGACTTCACATCTCTGCACACATTGAAACACTTGACAAACCAATCAAATATTTGAAGTTTATGCCACTACTTTCTCACCTCAACACATCTTCATTTTCTTTTTGGCTCATAAAATGTTGTATTTCAAAAATTTGCTTACAGTAGGGGGCACTCTCCTGTCCCTCTCCTGTCCCAAGTCTACACAAGTCACTACTGATGCATCCTTGATAGCATGGCTCAAGAGAAAGAGGAGAGAATTTAACATTGCAGTGAATGAGAGAGGGGTATTCCTGATGCTTAGAGGCTGCTAGTTTGAATTCCGTAAGTCGCTGCACTTTGGAAATGTGATTTTCTGAAAGAGCACAAAAATGCGGACGTTTTGATGTATATATTGTGTGGGTAGAGAAAAAGCTGTAGGAAGTGAAAAGAGCTTAAGTAGTTACATTTTGAAAACCCAAAAGAGCAGAAAGATCTAGAGTTCATGACCTCATTGATGATGTCACCCACTCTAACCCATGCAATACACACCCATTATAAAGTCAGAAACAGGCTGAAAATAGCATAAAACTGAAATTGTGACTGTTCAAAATCACAGTTTGCCTCCATTTTGGTTTTGGCTCAAAAGAGGGGAGAGAATTTAACTAAGTAAGGTGAGTTTGAAGAGGACTTGAAGATTTCTCCATTCATTTCACTGGTAAAAATATTGCATACAAATCTTAATATTTTAAAAACACGTGAAGAGAGTATGTTGAGAAGATGTACGGAGTACTTTGAGGAGCTAATGAATGATGGGAGAGCGAGGACAGATGGAAGAAAGTTAGTGAATCAGGAAGTGCAGAGTATCAATAAGGGGGAAGTGAGGGCAGCTACGAAGAAGATGAAGAGTGGAAAGGCAGTTGGTCCAGATGACATACCTGTGGAGGTATGGAGATGTCTAGGAGAGAGGACAATGGACTTTTTAACCAGATTGTTTGATACAACTTTGGAGAACAAAAGAAAGTGCACTGGTACCGATCTTCAAGAATAAGGGTGATGTGCAGAGCTGCAGTAACTACAGAGGGAGCAAGTTGACGAACCATACCATGAAGATATGGGAGAGGGTTGTTGAAGCTAGGCTAAGAAGAGAGGTGACCATCAGCGAGCAGCAGTATGGCTTCATGCCGAGAACGAGTACAACCGATGCAATGTTTGCTTTGAGAGTGTTGATGGAGAAGTATAGAGAAGGTCAGAAGGAGTTGCACCGTGTCTTTGTGGATCTTGAGAAAGCATATGATAGGGTGCCAAGAGAGGAACTGTGGAATTGTACGAGGAAGTC
>VUQH01084000.1:0-11459 GCA_015106775.1 Etroplus canarensis
GCTCTCTCCTTTTTATCGCAGTAGCCATTGGAACTGTTGTAGGTGTTTCCCCCCAGAGGATCACCTACCACCCAGTTTCACCCTGTTATTGGAGCTGAATTTCCTCCTCATTTTCCATGAAAATCTGCAGAGCCTTCAACTTTGTGATGACCTGCAGTTTTTGAGCTTGGGTGATGCGTAGGCAGCAGAATTTTAAAAAATTAAGGTTAAAAAAAGAGTTAAGTAAAATGTCTGTCTCGCCATGTTGATTTTTAAAAACGAGAGCCAAGATGTGGGACAAGGGATAAAAATGTTGTGCAGTCCCACGTAAAGAGGGAGATCTGGTCACCCTGCCCTGTGACTTTGACACTTTGACAAAAAACTAGAGAAACATGAACATGGAAAGTCTTTGTTTTCACAGTGTGCCTGATTAGCAGCTGGACTTAAGTCAAAATTAAACTGCATTTTTTTTTTAAATTTTTGCTACTTATTTTAAAGCCATTAGGCTGTATGTTTTCAGAGTTAGAATCCGTCATTAATGCCAACAGGAAATGGCTTAGATTACAGATTCTTCATTGGATATAAATATATATAAATATGGAAGAGGGGAAAGTAGGCAATGTCTCATAAACACTCAAAGTTAAAAGTTAAAAACAGTACTATATAGATTACATACAATATATGGCCATAAGAGAAACACTCCAGGTGTCACAGTGAAGAGTTATAAAGTGTGATGGCTACAGGTAGGAATGATTTCCTGTGACGTTCTGTGGTGCATCTTGGTGGAATAAGTTTGCTGCTGAACCTGCTTCTTTGACTGTCCAGCACATCATGGAGAGAGTGTGAAGGATTGTCCAATATTGTCCTTAACTTGGACAGCATCCTCCTCTCTTAACACCACTGTAAGAGAGTTAAGCTCCTCACCTGCAATGTTACTGGCCTTGCGGCTAAATTTGTTGGTTGTTTTATTTATTATTAGAGTACAGTATGCTGTTTTTAATTTGATTCATTTGCACAAACAAAGGTAGGACTCCAAATGCCCTGAAGTGCTTTACTGTTAAAAGCAGGCCTATATGTAGTATTTTTTTTAACAATTTCCATTATTTTAGTAATGCAACTTATTAATAGGAACAAAAACGTTATATTAATGTAATGAAAATGCAAAGTTAAATACTAGATAATCATAAATCACTCAATGCACAGTAGTCAAAGACTGTAAAAAAAAAAGAGTAATTTACACCCATTAGTAATGTTAGGACAAGTATAAAGTCTCGACATTGCTGTAAATTAGTCTACTTAACAGAGTCCGCCTTCATTATAACTCCCAAATATGTTTTGCAGCTCCAGTCAAATGTTTTGGGACAAAAATTGATTTAAAAAATGGCTCCTTAGATAGTAAAGGTTGCAGACCCGTGGTTGAAACTCAGGCAGAGTTTCTGATTACATTACTATGTAATAATAATTTGTTATTTCATGCTCTTTACTGTTAAAGACTCAGTCTGACCAGTTCTCAGCCTCACACTCGAGCCCGAGGAGTCCAGCTTCTCTCTGAGGTTTTACAGGAGTGCTATGGAGAGCTTGCAGAGAGAGAAGGTACACCTCTTTTTCTGTATGCTGAACATTTTTCCCTTAACACCATTACCAATACTGGCACTACACAGCGTTAGAAAGACTGACAGATCAAAATTGTATTCAAGTAACTGCAATTTTTTATTCATACTTGTATTGCGATGATGCATATTCATGTAATGAGTGATTGTTTCTCAACATGTCTTCCTGTGCTTCTCCACAGTGGAATTGCTCATTGCTTTCTATGAAAATCGTCTGAAGGATCATTATGTCATCACACCTCCTGTCTTACAGGGGCTCCGAGCACTGGTGAGTTGGTAGTGACACCAATAATCACTGACTGCTAAAAGTTGCAAGTTTATTTCAGGTTGGGGAGATCTTTTGAGTAGTTCCAGATGTGCGCCAGTGAGCAGCATGTGTTTATAATGTAGTTTTCTTTCTCCAGACAAAATGTACAACGCTGCCTCCTGGCTCAGCTGTGTCCATGCTGAGGTCTTTGTTCCAGGACGTCCATGTACAGGTGAGACTGTCACATTGTTGTAGACATGAAAGTTGCATCAGTTGTGAAGTATACACTCATTGGCTACTTCATGAGGTATACCTGCTCAGCTGCTCAAATATCTAATTGGCCAATCGCATGGCAGCAACTCAGTGCAGTTAGCCGTGTAGACGTGGTCATAAAAACCTGCTAAAGTTCAAACTGAGCATCAGAATGGGGACAAAAAGGGATTTAAGTGACTTTGAATGTGGCGTGGTTGTTGGTGCCAGATGGGCTGGTCTGAGTATTTCAAGAACTGCTGATCTACTGGGATTTTCCTGGACAATCATCTGTAGGGTTTACAGACAATAGTCAGAGAAAGAGAAAATATCCAGTGAGTGGCAGTTCTCTGAGGACTAATGCAGTGTTGAGGCCAGAGGTCAGAGGAGAATGGCCAGAGTGCTTTGAGATGATGGAAAAGCAATAGTAACTCAAATAACCACTTGTCACAACCAAGGTAAGTAGAAGAGCGTCTCTGAATATGAATGGGCTACAGCAGCAGAAGACCACAGTGGATGAGACTCCCGTGAGCTAAGAACTGGAAACTGAGGCTACAGTTTGCAAGGGCTCACCAAAATTGAACAATAGAAATTTGGAAAAACATTGCCTTCACTGATGAGTTCTGAGTTCTCCTGCCACGTTCAGATGGTAGGGTCACAATTTGGCATAAACAGTATGAAATCATGGATCTATCCTGCCTCGTATCAATGGTTCAGGCACCTGCTGGTGGTGTAATGGTGTGGTAAATACTGTCTTGGCACCCTTTGGACTCCTGTACCAAGTGAGCATCATTTAAACACCACAGCCTACCTGAGTATTGTTGTTGACCATGTCCATCCCTGTATGACCACACCCATCCCTGTATGACCACAGTGTTCTCATCTTCTGATGGCTGCTTCCAGCAGAATAATGTGCCATGTCACAAAGCTCAGATCATTTCAAACTGGTTTCTTGAACATGACATTGAATTCATTGTACTCAAATGGTCTTCACAATCACTAGATCTCCATCCAGTGGAGCACCTTTGGGATGTGGTGGAACAGGAGATTCACATCACTGATGTGCAGCTGACAAATCTGCAGCAACTGTGTGATGCGGTTTTGTCAGTTTGGACCGTACTCTTTAAACAATGTTTTAAGCACCTTATTGAATCTATGCCATGAAGAATTAAGACACTTCTAAAGATAAAAAAGGGTCCAGCCTGTACTAGCAAGGTGTACCTAATAAACTGACAGGTGTGTGATTTCAGTGTTGGATTGAAGTTTAAGTTTGAAGTGATGACATAACTTCATAATTTGTTGCATTTATGTATTTTTAAGCTTGAATGTGGTAACTTGGACTTCCCAAAGGCAACATGATGTGTTTTACTTAAAACTACTTGTTATCACGATTTGGCTCCTGCTTATAAATCACCTAACTTTTCTGACTGATCCAGGTCACTCTACTTAGAGGGAAGCTAGCAATTATGGAAAAACATCTTGTTACAAAATACCTTTGCAGTGGAGGAGCTTGCACTATTGATAAAAAATTTACTAAGCTTAACCAAGCAGTTGCTTTCATCAGCCTTTTTTTTTTGAGTATGATGTTAATAATGTTACTGTCTGAGTTGTTCTTCTGACTGAATTTTCCAGGGTAGACATTTGTTCTCCTGATTATTTCGACACTGTATGAAAGCATAGGAACAGCGACAAGAGAAATGGAAAGTAAAAGAATTAGTGCTGAGGCAGAACACAGACTATCTCTACTATCTTTGTAGACCTAATATACTCAGACCCACCCCCATGAATTATTTGACCACACTTGTTAGTGTGTGATGATGATGTTCTTATTTCCTCTGCCTTCTGAAAGGTGCATCCTCTTTTGTTGTTTTGCTGGTGAAACTGACTCATCTGAAAACGTTCCAGTGGCATTGTATACTAAGAGCTCATGTGTTTATTTCTCCCCAGTCTCTGATGCTGGCAGAGAGAGCGTGTGTCTACAACATGCTTATTAACCTCATGGACACCAGAGAGGCTGGTAAGAGATAATGGCTTGGATCTGATTCACAGGAACTCAGTGAATACTATAGGGCAATGAAACAAAAAGGTTCTGTGTTAAAGACATTGGTGATGTAAAACAGTCGAGTGAGGTTTACAGACCAGCAGCTTCTTCATCTCTGGGCAGTTAGATGGCAGTGACACGCCAGGATGCAAATAGAGGGCTGACAGTGGAGTGGTTGTGTATAACTGCTGGGAGTTAAAATGGAATATAAGCAGCAGAGATGACACACTGTGGCTCAGGCCTTGTTCCAGAAAGCAGGTTCAGCAAACTCTTAAGTCCAACTCTGAACTGTGAAGTTTTGGTTCCAGAACAGCTGGATTAATTCAACTCACTTTTAAGTGTGTGCACAATTAGTGAAAGAAATCCATCATTAGCGGAGCTACAATACCATAATTCACCATGGCAACAAGTAAATAAAGAGCAGAGCTCTTATTTTAATCCAGTGGATCAAGGAATATGATTGTGTGTCATTGTGGAGCATGGCTTTTATCTTAAAAACCTGGAGAGGGGAAAAAATATCACTCTGACATGAGTTTTCCTTAATAGGATTCCTATCAAATTTTACATTTAATTTTTAGCTCAGCTGAAAGACTGATGGGCTGATGCCATGTGAGATGTTCATCCAGCTGTCCACAATTCACAAGAATCGCTACTCCAAAGAGTATTGGTCTGGATTGTAAAGTTCATAAAATCCTTCCATCTGTGCATAAATGCTTTATTAGTGGCATAATTATGTCTTAAGCTAGACTAGGGCTGTTCTCCTGGATATTACTGTTTGCAACTTCTCAGGGAATTTTTATTTTCAATAATTTGTGCAATGCTGCCAACCAGCAACAAGAAAACTGACCATTTTCTTTCTGTACTTCACACGTTACAATAACCTGTGAATTGTGAGGCATCGTAAACCAGATAGACTACTACATCATTGATGTTTTGGTTATATTTGACTAATCAGCCGTAGCCTGACAACTGCAGATAAGAAAGCTTGATTTTGGAGTTGGTTGCTTAGTTGTTATTTAGCTGGGCACAGTAAGGTTGATTTTGGTGATTTGCAGATTTAAAAAATTTTGAGGTTCCAACTTTAAATTTTTAGACCACTATTGTGTTTCAGTGTGTGAACATATTTCATAATGAACTCCTGTCTGAACAAATTCGGACTGCCTGCAGCCAGGATTCAGTACTCAATTTAAACTACATTTAGTTCAGTTTAAGAATCTCAAAGTTATTTCTGCCTCATTTTCACTTAAATTTTCACATCATCTCCAACATGACAACTATGACAGGTATCATCAGTGTGACCGATCACAAGATGACAAATAATTGATCATAAAAGTCCTCATGTTAAATATAACAAATAAAGAACTACGATATAACTGGGCTTACAGTATTTGTGAAGATGTAAATGTCTGCAAAAAACATGCCTTGATATTGACTGTATGAATGTGGAAATGAAACTTGAGTGTCACACAGCTGGTTCAGGTGCAGCAGGATGGGAGTAGTCAGAGAGAAACTCGGTTTGTTGAAGAAAACCTGCCACAGAGCAGGTTTGCTTCACTGACTTGGAGTTAAAGTGGGCGCTCTTTCTCAAAACTCAGTCTCCCTGATCTCAGAGTTTTTCATGAACCTGCTTTCTGGAACAGGAGCCTGACCTGTGTTGGACTGTTGCATACTAAGTATAGTTGTGTGTCTGTTAATTAAATAAAAGGAAGTAAATGATATAACAGAAAATAAAATTTAGTGCAAATATTTTCCATTTGCTTTTTTAAAATTTCATAAGAAGATGCATCCTTGTGGTTGTTGAACAATATTAATTATGCCGGTCTGAATGTAGTTGTCGCCATCACCTAACAGCCTCCTCAGGTTTTGAGGAAAAAGTAAAATCTTTTGGTTGTGAAGGTCCTTTGTTGTGGTGCGCTTTGCCATGCATGACCTTGTCAGTCATTGTATCAACTTGCAATTGTCTCAGCCATCTTGTAAAACTATCTAATATAAAATGGCGTCTTCTTGCTTTACCTTCCCACAGAACTGAAGGGTTTGGGTGCCGACTTTGTGTTTGGTTTTGTGCAGTCGATGGACGGAGAGAGGGATCCTCGCAACCTCCTGTTAGCCTTCCGGATTGCCAAAAACCTTATTCACCGAGGATATGAACTAGGTGCAAACACTGTAGGGTCTTCTTGCTGTCTTCTCTGCATTTCTGTCCTGCTCTGACCTTTATCTCAACCCTTTTTCTGTCACAGTGTTTATGTAACAGTTTTGCCTCCTATTCATTTCCTGTCTTCTGTCTCAGGTAAATTCACAGAGGAGTTGTTTGAAGTGACGTCCTGCTATTTCCCCATCGACTTCACCCCAGTAAGTCCCTGTTTACTCAGCTGGTTTGGACCGAGAACTGATGAAAGCTGGAGAGTGCGTGCAGCAGACAGAAATGTCATCACTGACTTCCTGTGACCTTAGACAAACTCTGTAGGAAACAATAATGTAGTGACTGTCTCTCCGTCAGCTCATGAGAAACTTCACTATGTTATAGAGCACTGATTCTCAAATGGAGGTACGTGTACCCCTGGGAGTATGTGAGATATATATATATATATATGTAAAATATTTATTAAATATTCCAATTCTCCAAAAGTTAAAAAAAATGAATTTAATAATAAGTAGGCTGTTCAACATTATTATCTTAAACAACCCGAGTGTCCCCCGTACCGGGATGGTTTGACCCAACCTGGCACGTGCACATCACCCGTCAGTCACTGCTGCCTTAAGGACTAAAACAGTTGAGTCATAGTTGAAGTGTAGCAGCAATGCTACTGAACGCGTAACCAGTGCTGGTAAAATCCCGACAGTATTCAGAAAAATATGTTTTAATGGGATTTGCACCGACGAGTTGCAAACCACTCATGGCATTGTGTTTTTTTCTGCGGGGAGAAATTAGCCGACAGTGGCATAAATTTTTATGTTCACAAATCTTTATTCGCAAGTGATATATATATATATATATATATATATATATATAAATCACTTGCAAATTTCATGTAACTGAACATGCTAAAAGTCTACAGAAAAAAACAAGTTAACCTTATGAATTGTAATATTTTGTTACCATGCTGAGATCTTATTGCAAAATTCCTTTTGTGCTGTAAAATCACAGTAATGAACAGTGGTTTGTGAATGTGTGCTGAAAGATTCAAAAGTAACTATCCCACTTGGAAAATTATTGTTGCACTCAAGCAAATTAGCTTTGTTATCCATAATCATTATGTGTAAGCCAAAGCATGATGATGATAATTACTGTTAACTGTGTAGTCCAGGGAGCCCTTTAGCCTTTGCAGCACTGGATATAAATTAGAAATTTACCTTACCTCAGGCCCGTGTTCATCAAAAACATGCTAGCATGTTTGTCATAGAAACCAAAACGGTGGGTTCACATTGGTGAGATTACCCCAACATAGGTCAACAGACTGCTGGCTGGGGTTATTAAAACATGAATAAAAATCAATCCAAGGTCCAGTTTTGGTCCTGAACCAGCCTTTAAGCAACATTTTTTTTATACTAAATGACTCCCAGTGGTAATATTAGAGCTCGATGGTGGAGAATCTGCAGTCTTTATGCAATATGTAATCATTACAAAGAACCAGACTGATGGTAATGAGTTTTACCTGTCTAGAGAGTGGAGTGCTTATGAATCATAATCTAAAAAACTGTAACAGCCTCAAGCCTATATTAAAGCACAGTGTAATGGGCACACACACACACACACGTGTAGGTTCAAATAAGTTAACAGACGGTCTGTTTATGAATAATTTTCACACAGACTATCGGTGAGAAATATATACAATCAAAAAGATAAGATAATCAAAAGGCACAGGTCTAAACCATGAGTGGTATGTAAAAACAATCCAAAACGATTTAATAGAGAGCAACACATGCTGGAGTTACACTCGCTCAGCAGTTACATTAGCTTACTGCTGAGGATGTGTCATAATTATAGAGAGGCTGAGAGATTGTGATTAAGGGGTTTTACTCCCTAGACAATGACCTACAACTGTAATGAATCACCATTGTGAGAGCGTGATTTATAATCAGTGTTTTCTTTAGGGTTGTCAGGCAAGTTGGTGCGGGGCCACAGACTGCTCAAGAGAACAAAATGCTACCACTTAAAAAAGTAGTAAAAGTACCAGATTGAACAGCAATACTTTTAATAGCAACTAGAGAAAACACCACAATTGTGCATTCATAATTATTATATAATTTTATGAGCTCAGCACAATAATGTTGAGACTTTGGGTTGATTGACCTCTGAGCATGAGAAGGTGGAGGAAAAAAAGAGGGCAGGCTGGATAAGAGGCAACAAGATGAGGGCAAAGCAAGAAAGTATATCAGCAATAGACACTTCACACATTTCTCTCCTCATCCAGAAGGCTTCTGAAGTGCACCTCAAAAGCTCTTAACTGAAACACATGTCAGCTGATATTACACACACCCACACACACAGAATCTCTCTCTCTCTCTCTCTCTCTCTCTCTCTCTCTCTCTCTCTCTCTCACTACCTCATTTTCTCCTTGCATCCTCTCATTTTTTTTAGCTAAATGTAATGTTTGTGCTGCATTGCTTTGCGTTCTCAATTTAAATCTGTATTTGTCTTTACATTACTCTTTATGATAGTGGTTTTATTTTTTTTTCTTCAGTTCCCTAAGCCCAGTGGCTATCAGACATACTGAATACTGGACATGGAGGAGTAGCAGTTCTACTCTGACCCCCTCCCCAAATGACCAAGCTCCTCAGTCTGTCTCTAAGGGAGAGCACAGACACCCTTCAGAGGAATCTCATTTCCACCACTTGTATCCTTATTCTTTCAGTCGCTACACAGAGTTCTTGGCCATGGACAAGGGTGGTAACATAGATTGACCTGTAATTCAACAGCCTCACTTTCACATTAAGCTCTCTCTTCACCATGACAAACTGGTATAATATATACTTTATTGTAGATGCTGCTCCAGTCCATTTCCTAATGTCCCCCTTCCTTTTTCCCTCGTTCATGAAAAAGACAGAGAGAAAGAGATAATGGAACTCTTCCACTTCGGGCAGCAACTTATTACTAAACTAGAATGGCCACACCATCGTTTTCTGATTAACAACCATGGCCTCAGACTTGCAGGTGTTAATTCTTATCCCAGCTGACTCATACCTGGTTGCAAACTGCCCCAGTGCTTAACGTCATTGCTCAATGAAGCCAACAGAACCACATTGTCCACTAATAGTAGAGGCCAAATCCTGAGGCCCCTGACACCCTCAACCACTTGGCAGAATCTGTGAGAAAGGCCCTGCCTTGCAGAGTCCAAAACCCATAAGAAAGTCTATGAGTCTAACTCATTACCAGGAATCAGGCTCTCATTACAGATATACAGGGACAGAGTAGCCTGTAACAACACTCCTAAAGCACCCCCACCCGCCACATAACATCCTGAGAGACACAGTCAAATGTCGTCATTAAGTCCACGAAACACTGGTGATCTGGTTGGGCAAACTCTCATGCATCCTCAAATATCCTTAAGAGGGGTCCACTGTTCCGCAACCAGGACAAACCATATAGCTCCTCCTGAATCCAAGGGTTGACTAACAAAAGCGCTCTCCTCTTGAGGACCTGGCATAGATCTTCTCAGGGAGGCTGAAGAGTGCTTCCCCTGAAACTGAAACATACTCTCTGGTCTTCCTTCTCAAACAGGGGGACATCAAACTCCAGTCTCTCAATCCAAGGGCACGATCCCCGATGTCTACTTAATGTTGCAGAGGCATACTGTATAACCAGGACATCCTCACAACATTCAGAGCATTAAGGAACTTGGGGCAAATCTCACCCTCCCCAGGGACCTCCAGACTATTTACTTTATTTTAATATTCTATGAAACTCTACATTTTAACACTGTATAAAATTGCTGTTTTCAAAAGTGTTGCTATTAACTTCAATTTCAGTTTCACTTTGTAAATGAAGAGGATATGTGTAGCATTTCTTGCTATTATTTGAAAATACAGCATGGGGCATATAAATTTAAGACTAAATTATGTGGATTTCAATTTGATGGATTATTTTCATGGTTTCCATGAAGTTTCATTTGCATGATACCCTCTTAAGTGTTTATGATGTCCAGAACTAATAGCTCATGATTCACTCTTGTCTTTAAAAGAAAATGGTGTCACCTCTAGTTGGGCTGCTGTGATGGATAGTGATGACGGCAGTAGCAGCATAATCTCTTTATGCTTGTTGCATGCAGAATTACTAGAGCTATTGGTATCATGCTTACTCTAAAACATAGAAGTCTTGGAAAATTAAAGAAACATCCACAAGAGCAAGTTAACAAATGTATTGTTACTCCTAGAAGACCTATATTTAACCATTATGGGTTGAAATAGTAAGCTATCTTCTGGCTGATAGGTGTACTTTTAATTAATTAATTAATTATTTATTTATGTTTTATTTGCAATGATAGCATTACTTTTATAATCCACTGACATCAAATGCCGTCGCAGACCTTTTAATATTAGCACACAGTGGATTTTTACTTATACAGTATGTTATTTACACTTGAAACACATTATGAAGTCACAGGGGACTGTGTCACTATGAGGGTGAAGTTTTTTTTCTTATCATTTCAGTGTTGTCAATAAATAAATAAATAAATACATCACAAATAATTATTATTAAATTAATCAAAGAAAAACATTTTTAAAGGACACAGTGCTGATGTGCTAATCTAACTAATTAAAGACTGTTTTATAATACAGTTTGTCTAGTTGAGGGCTAATCATATTGGTTCTGAGCTTACTGAGTAAAAGCAGCAATGCCACATTATAAAATACTTATGGCTACACTGATATTACTGTCAAAGGTCTGACATTATATCACTGGATTATTAGTGACCCAAGTTTAAGCAGCAATTGTTTTGTATTCAGTTTAAAATGAAGATGTGTTGATATTGTACTGGAATATTCTCGCTAATAATTAATGAGTGATCCAGAACACCTTGGATTTTGTCGAGAAGGTGAGAGATGTGATTATGGAGGCAGATGAAACTATGGTCTCGTACGATGTTACATCTCTCTTCACTTGCATCCCAGTCACGGAAGCGTTGGCAGTCGTTCGTAAGAGATTACAGGACGACCCCAACCTCAACAACAGGACCACCCTCAGTATCGACCAAGTGTGTTTGCTATTGGAACTGTGTCTTAACTCCACCTATTTCACATACAAGGGTCAGTACTACAGGCAGAAACATGGGTGTGCCATGGGCTCCCCAGTTTCACCCATTGTGGCCAATCTGTACATGGAAGAAGCGGAAAA
>VUQH01084001.1:0-17395 GCA_015106775.1 Etroplus canarensis
TTTAACAGGAAGAAACCTCTGGCAAAACCAGGCTCAGGGAGGGGCAGCCATCTGCCTCGACCGGTTGGGGGTGAGGGAACAGAGAAGACAGAAAGGAGAGCAGAGAGGGGCACACGCTATGGGAGAGAGAAAACAAAATTTAATGACATGCAGCAGTAACAAATAAATGCATGGGGAGTGAAAAGAGGTGGATGGAGTAGAAATGCCCAGCATAAGAGGCCCCCCAGCAGTCTAAACCTATCGCAGCATAACTAAGCCCTAACTATAAGCTTTATTAAAAAGGAAAGTTTTCACTGGTTCTACTGCACAAATTAATGAGACTTAAACCCCACTGCAAAGTCAATGAGGCTCACAAGCACTCATATTCAGGACAGCCACCTTAGTTCCTAACTGGACCTAAGTTAGGGTAAGACATTATCATGTCATGATTAAACCTAATGACAGCATTAATGTATAGATGGCAAAGAAATACATGCAAACACTCATTTTATGAACATCACAATCCAGACCAATACTCCTCTGAAAATTAAAAAAAAAACCAAAACACATAAACGACAAATGTAATCTTGACCTTGAGCACAACCTGGGTGAAGACCCATTAGATGATCACCGTGTGCAAGTTTCACTGAAAGAATTTAAAGATTAAACTGTTTTAAATGTTATATATTAAGGTTTATAGAGTGGTTGGAAGATGAATTTGGATAACTTAGAAAAGAGCAAAGCAGCTGTTTCCCCAACCTTCAAAACCAGCTTACAAACATTTTTATAAACATATTTATAACATATTTATGACCACCATAAATGTTGCATGTTAAATGCACTTGTACTTATATAGTGTTTTTCTACTTTACTGAACCCCCAAAGTTTTGTTTTTTACTACATGCCACAGTCATAAAGAGCTACATCGAGGGCAATCTTGGGGGAGTTGAGGATCAAACCATCAACCTTTGAATTGGTAGATGACCCACTCTACCTCCTGAACCACAGCTGCCCCATGTTATCTTGGTTAATCAAAACATTTATCATCTCACAATTTAAACTCATACCTTCATAACACTCTAGTCGGGAGGACCAAAACTACAAAATTAAAAATAAATAAATGGCCAAATAAACATTTACTGAAAAAAATATGTTAGAAAAGTGCATACTTCCTCTATTAATCCTCTTCCAGCTTTGGTCCGTAGTCTTAACAGTTTTAGTTCCAAAAAATGCTTTTATTTTTCTGTTTTCATTCTTAGAAAAAGTCTGACAGTGACCTTGGGCCGCTTTCAATGCCATCCTTATTTTTGCGTTCCATAATGGGTGACTATTTAAATATTTCATGCTGTGGCTTTAAGAAGGGAAAAACACAAATGGAAAGAGCAAAAGGCTGTCCTTTAGAGTGAACAGAAATCAGTTTAACTGAGAGGGTCAACAACTTGTTACACCTGAGATGACAGCAGACACAGGATGATGGTATAAAAACATTGAAATATTAAAGATGTTTGCTGTGAATTCAATATGAATTATTGAGTGTTAATTTTACACTTTCTACATGTCAAGCCAGAAGGCACGTGAACCTGCTGTGATAGTAGTGACTAGTGGAAAAAGACTTCACATTGTCAAGTTACCCATTCTTTTTGATGCTTCTGCAGAGTATGGTGGCTGACCAATTTGAATAAGTTACCACAATGTGTATGTGTTAGTGGCTGAAGACCCTGTGGTCTTCCTGGTGACCTTTAACTGCCACAGTTGGAACAAAAGACAGGAGATTTGTCCGAACAACAATGCTTATTTGGTGTACAAATAAATGGCTGCCGCTTGTGTGCTGTTGACTGGTCAGTAAGACACGTTAGAGCAAAACAAAAGAAGAGATTTTTCTAGAAACCTGCACTGCGGTGATGACAATGGAAAGACAAGGTCAGCTCTTTCATGGATTGCCTCTAAATTCAAGAAAGTTCTTGACATTACAGGCAAAATATGCTGCAAAGAACATATCATTTGACTTCAAGCTCTATGCACACTTTCTGGGAGAAGTATTTTGGAATGCTGCCCAGTTATGTTGCTTTTTTCTCACAAAATTCCCAGTACATTTCAGTGTTCTCCCTGGGACAATGTGTACATTGAAGAGAGCAGGAGCATAACAGGCTGTGAGAATCATGTGGAACTAACACAGCCTTGACGGATCTAATGCCATTTAGAACTGCTCGCAATTTTCCACACAAGGCTCACAGACGCCCAGGGAGAGACAATGGAGCAATTACATAACACCTAAGAACCCAAAGTGATTATGTCAGACATACCATATAGAGCAGCGCAACCACTTCTCTATCATTCATATTGACCAGGACTTAATGCTGACTCTATAACATCTTCAAATAAATTTTTGTATTTTAGTTTTTTCAGAATGATGGAAAACTGTCATTTAATTTTCATTTCAGAAATTGTAGTTTTAAAAAGTAGTGATGATTTTTTTTTAGTCATTTGCAATTCTAACCCAATTTTAATTTTCTGCTCAAGTCAAAAATATGAATATGGAAAATAATGGTTAACTATTTACAATTTCTTTTTGAACATACTGACAGCTTGTGACCAACAGGAGGATAGCGGTGTAGCTCGTTTGATCCATCAACAGCTTCACCTTCACCTCAGCTCTCTTTCTTCACCATGACTGACCGGCCTCAACTGGTGGATTTATAAATGAATAACAAAATAACCACTCCTCCTTTGGTTGTTAAAACCAATTTCTAAAAAGAAACACCAACCTGCTGTTATTATACTGTTATAATAAAACCATTTTCAAATCAATCTGTGTTATTTGATAGCAAATTGTGTTTCTCTATTATTGCATAATATGAATAATTAATGTGAAAGAAAAGGTTGGAGGACTCATGTTTCACTTGCAGGGATAGTACCAGGCTTTTCAGTGCACAAATACAAAGCTGACAGAAAATAAAGGGGACTAACACTTTAAATATTCCTATGGTTCTGGAGTCAGTCTGATGCTTAATATACAAGCTTTTTCTTTAAGAAAACCACAGTTATAATATAACTGACCTCAACTTTTCCGAATCCAGAAGAAGAAAAGTTGTTTTTATATTACAAAAAAGTTTTGTCAGTGTGTGTGTATTATCTAGTTTGAGGATTCTTCTGGTTGACTGGTCAAATGCAGGTATGTCACGTCAGGATATTTCCAGCACTGCTACAATGGTGTCTAAAAGCAGAAAAATGTTCAACCATCTAAAATATTAAAGGTCGACTCTTGACCAGAAAGCTCGCTTGCTCCTTTTAGCTTTTGGTAATGCTTTTACACCAACAGGACACAGCTAAAGGGGAAAAACACCTTGACACTGTCACTGCCTATTTAGTAAATCATTCATCTTCACTTAATCATTAATCTTCCCATATTTATGAAGTTATTCTAATCAAGTGTCCCTTTTTTGTTATACCCATTTATGTTCCTTACAGCAGTCTCTGCTCACACAAAACAATAAAGTGTCTGTTGGGCAACCTGCTGACAGACAGAAGGCATGGCAGCATCAACTTAAGAAACAAGACAATTTATTCAGAAGGAACACAGCTGCATGGACCTCCCTGTCTTCATCATAGTGCAGAGGAGCTAAAAATCCTCTGTGACACAGTTGTGTATTCATGAATGAAAAATAATCTCGGTAAAGTTCAAAAGTATGAAGCAAATTGCACAAAAGCATTTCAAAATAATCAGCTGGAGAGGTGTCTGTTGAGCAGCAGCTAAGGTTTATCACAGATAACACAAACCCAAACAAGAGAATGAAATCTAAGCAGAAGTGACAGATTTACTATGTTTACAGAAAAATGCACTTTAAGCACAGGGTCTGAACAGTGATTTTCTACCATTCCCTAAATGACTGACCACCTTCAGGAAATGTGAAATTATTAACTTTTTACATGCAGGCAGAGATCTTGGGGTTTTAAGGCTGTACTGCCTGTATAACTGATTGATCCGCTCATGTATGCCAAAAATTCTCACTGGTTTTTAAAATATGCAGGTATACTTTCGGAGATAATAGATACAGATCAGTATCAATAGAGCTTAGTGTTACATGACTTGAGACAGTAAAGGTATGCCAGTGTTTGCAGCAACTGCACTCTTTGTCTAGCAGCTCAAGTGCATTCTGAAAGTTCTCCTGCAGCATAGATAGAGACACAATCCTGACTCAACACTAAATAATATAGCCATTCCCCATTTTTTGTTGCTTAGAGCAATTCCTGTGTTTAGAGGAGGAGAAGAGGAGAGGAGGAGAAGATAAGAGTTATCACTGTGTAACTGCTGAAATTTAGATGCTTATCACATGCATAAATACTGATAATTGTGTTAGAGGGTGGATGAACCTAATTCATAAGAGTGTGAGTCTTATTTGTTGTCATTTTTAATTTTTTTCTGTCAGTTATGACAGCATAGCAATCACCTCTGATCTGGAACCAGGTAGTAAAAATACCATGAATGTTTTTAATAACTCAAAAACACCCAATTAGTTTGACTAATCTGATCCTTTGTTTAAAATCTGTACAATCATGTGATTGCATGCATTTCTTGCAACATTTTAGAACTTTATAGAGAAGTCTGTTTGTACCCAGATGTCAGCATTCACATAAAGTAGATTGTTATTACTCCAGATCAGAAAGATGGCAAAAATGACTACAAATAAAGGTGAAAAGTAATAAACTGGAGACATCCTTTCAGTATCCTTAAAAAATTTGTCTATATGTAAGGAGGAGGAAAAATACAAAATTGTCTGTAGATGCACCATCACTCACCACCAGCGGTGATACCTGGTTTTGTGGTGGTTTCTGCATGCTCCGTGGCTGGTGATGGAGTCTCTGGAGCTGAGGTTGTGGTCCCATCATTTCCCCCACCTGGGGTAGGAGAATGGGGAAGCACAGTGCTTGGTGGTGTTGGAGGGACATCAGTTGGAGCTGAGGGAAGAGGGTCTCGTATCTGTGCTGTGTCATTTGAACCACCGACTTGAGTGTCATCACCAGCTGGGCTTGTGGTTGTAGTGGATACTGTTGTGATTGTTGTTGGTGTAATGACTGTAGTGGTGAGCATTGTAGGTGGGTCTGCAAGGGTTGATGCCTCTGTCATGTTGAGGTTGAGGGAGGGTGCTGCAGGGGAGTCTGTGGGTTTGGTAGGATTATGTGGAGGACCTTTTAAAGAAGAACATAACAGTATATAACTCACACTCAACCTAAAAAGATGAGTATGTGAACGTGTTTTATTAAATGTGGACATGGTTCATACTTGTAATGGGGACATGATCCTGGGCTGAGGCCCCAAGGGCTACACCAAGCAGAAGGAGCAGGGCGCACACACCCATTCTGCCCTACATGAGGACACACAAGAGACATAAACATTAGTAAAATATATATTAAAAAAAAACAAACATCAAAACTAACTGAAATCAACTCAATTCTTCAGAGATCAAGAGAGATTCTAGTATGCTGTGTAATCCACTATGTAATTTTCAATGTACTATCCTAATCCACATGCCATTTGTTTAGAACATAAATGAAATACTTTTGTGATGTTGGCTTGCGTGTGTTTACCAGAAAAAGCGTAGTTGGCATCAATCACTCATCCGCACAGCCTGGTCTGGAAAACAAACATAGCAGATTAAGAATGACAAGAGGATTTGATATTTTTCCCCTTTAAAATTTTAAATTAAAAAAAAAAAAATCACCATGCTTTCATAATAGTTTTCCTCTGTCATTGTCTTGAGTCAGTTGACCGCCCATGCAACACAACTTCTTGTCTTCCCTTGCCAAAAACCAGTAAACAACTGTACAATAACGTACCTTCAGCTGCTCCCTTATATTCTCCCTAAAGGGTCGTCACAGTGGATTAATCCGCATCGGTAATTTGGCTGGGGTTTTATGCCGGATGCCGTTCCTGATGCAACCCTCCATGATGAGAGGGACTTGTGTCCCCAGGGACCTTTTGCTTGTAAGGCAAATGTGTAAACCGCTACACTAATAACTTACATACACCACTCACAAAAAGTTAAGGATATTTGGCTTTCGGGTGAAATTTTATGATGCCCCTAAAATGCACCATAAACTTTATAGGTGAACAAGGGGCTTAACAGCAAAATTCACAACTGGTGTTTGATCCATGAAATGACCAATACATTTTCTGGTTTAATTAGAATTGCTATTTCAACAGTCCTCTTCATCATCCTGTTCACGTTTTGACATCATGAGACCAAGACGACAATTAACAATTGATTAACAGTACCTCGCCACTGCGAAGCTTCAAACAGGATGTTCTCAGAGGGAAGTGGCCACTGAACCCGAGTGTCATCAGTAGGTTGCGAAAGAGATACAGAGAGACTGAGTCACAGAAGTCAAACTGTAATTGATGGTCAAGGGCACATGACAAATTACTGAGACACTAGCATTTTTTTGTTGTGGTATACCCACCACTGGTGTTGGCTTTTGTTTCAATAAATTGTTTAAGGTGAGGAAATCACTATTGCATGCTTATACTTAAATGCCCTACTTTCATGATTTAATATCAATGTAGTATGAACTTTTTACATTTGCCATAAATTTCACCCAAAAGCCAAAGATCCTTAACTTTCTGTGACTAGTGTAAATTTTAAAAAATCTATGTAGAGTTATTTACTTTCAGCATGGAAAATCTTCTGTGTTCTGCTGCTAATTGCAGTGCAGCTAGTTTCTCTCTTCTGCTCACTGTTTCACTGTGTCCTCTGCTTCATAACTACTGTATGTTCCCTCACACACAAAGGACTGCTGAGCAGAGGAGAGGTCAATGAAGTGAAAATAATGTCAGCAACTTATTGCCAAACTGTAAGCGCATTAGAGGAACACAGCCACAGGGAGGCCACAAGCCAGTGTACTCCTAATGCCGGTCCCAGAGCTAAATAAATGGGGAGGGTTATGACAGGAAGGGCAACTGGCATAAAGTCTTTGCCAAATCAAACATGGGGATCAATAAAAAAAAAATCTCAATACTGGCTTGATCAAGGCCTGGGTTAAAAATGACTGCCACAGGTGCTGTTGACTTGTAGTGTGCTGGTCAACGCCACACTGCGACTGTTGGGAAAAGGCAAAGGGGGAGGAGAGAGGGAAGTTGTGTTAGGACGCAGCAAGAGAGAATGAAAGGTAGGAGTGTGGAAGTAGGGGTAGGGACTTCAAATGTTGGGACTATGCATGGATTTAGTGAAGGAGGACATGTGGAGGGTTGGTGTGGCAGAAGAAGATGGAAGTGATAGGTTGAGATGTGGCAGATAATCCCCTGTGGCGACCCCTTAGGGGAGCAGCTGGAAAACACACACACTCTAGGTGCATTAAAATCTAATCTAAAAGTGACAAAATGACGGGGAGAATGATGATTTCAGATTTGTCTTTTAAAAAAAAGAAAAAAGAAAGAGAAAAGCAATTAGTGGAAAACTGCTGCCATCCTCTGCTTCAGTGGTTCCCCTGCCACCCCAGAGCTGACAGGATGCAGTGGTAACACAGTGGTGCAGTGCTCACCAGTGTCCTCTTACACAAGAACGTTCTGGGTTTGAACTTGCTGGTCAGCTGGGAGCCTTTTTGCATGAAGTTATTATTGCATTTCTCTTGGTGCCCATGTGGGTTTTTCACTAGGTACTCTGGCTTCCTGCTAGAGTCCAAAGACATGCCTGTTAGGTTAAATGGAAATTCTAAATTGGTTCTATGTGTGAATGTGAGCACAAATGCTTGTCTGTCTCCCACCTAATAATCACTTGCCTGACAAAGAGCATTAAACACTTCAAGCAGAACCACAACAGACCGAATGTCACACTTAATTCTTGCACTAACTATTCCTAAATTGACATGTGGATGAGCGAGTTGAGGGCAGAGACAAGCACATTTGATGAAAGCTGAGGCCAAGTTGTCGGTCCAGCTGACTGTCATTCTTCTGTGTTATCACAGAGACTAACTGAGCTGTGATAATCCCTGGATCTAATCCCATGGGCTTGACCCTTGAGTAATCCAGCCCGTCTGTGTCTGCTTATAGATACTTCAACACAGAGTCAAACACTGCAGTGTTACCACACACAAACCACTGCTTTAAATCACAGATTATTGCATCAGAAGACAGAAAATAAATTGGGCTCTTAAAGCTCTAACAGAGTCAGCTGCCAATCTTTTGCTCTTTTGAACTGCAATTACTCATAGCAGTACTTACATTTTGGTTTCAGCACATGACTAAATAAAGCCTGAAGTGGGACATGACAAGCAAGTTATATGGTCAATGAAAATGCTATTAACCTACAAATCCACTTGTTGCTCTCCATTTCTCGCCATCAACCAACCATAAAGGCAACAAATGCCTGCTTCCATAAAAGACATTCACTTTTTTTAAAACTGAAAATTTTAAGCAAACATTACACTTACACACACACACACACACACACACCCCTACCTTTCTTCTCTGGCTCTTTTAAAAAATAAAATAAAGTGAAAAAAATTTTTAAGATTTAAAGTGAACTAAGCATCTGTCTTTATTGAAATGTTTCTGACTTTGACAAGGATATATATTATCAGTCTTGAGGAAATTATTATTTTAAACAATCAAATAATCTTTTACTCAGGAAATGTTAGAAAACTGTGAAAAATTTACAAATAAGTTATCTTTATTTTGTTAGAGTAATGCCCCATAACCTAAAATACTGTGTTTTTAACCCCATATGACTAAGAAATCCAGCAAATATTCATATCCATCAAATGTCTGCTATCTACCTTAAAAAAAGACAATCTGAACTAAATTATCAAAAATGTTTAAAAACAGATTATTAGTTTGACAATCTGACAAATTAACCAAATGTTGAAGCCCCAACTGTGCCTGTACTAACCCAAAGAAAAGCTTGATATCTTTCATAGTTCAATGTTGGCACGCAGGCACATTATTATTCAGGAAAAATGCTGTTTATGTTCAGATAACATCACATATTAAATGGTGTCAGTGTAAGACAGGTGTGGTCACTGTACCACACTGTGCCTTCACTATTCAGCCATAACTCAAAGTTCATGTTGGTTTCTTCATCCCCTGTCTCATCCTACAGCCATAAAACAAATCCCCTGTGAATACATCTCAACCTTAAGCCCCTAAAATCTACCATGCTCTCCTTCAATACTCTTAAAAAAGCCTTCAGATACAGTGTATAAGGTTAGTTATTGGTACTATTCTGTATGAAGCAGCTTTATACCGAGTTTATATTAGGATTAATTTGATGAAAAGGACTAAGATTAGTAATGTACCCATGACTCACTGCGTGCTATCCGGTGAGACTGCATAATATGTCACTGTGCTGGTGTAAATGATATGTGCCAGTCCTGTTGCTAGCCTCACTTTACAGATGCTGCAGGTGCCCAAGAGATTTTTATCTAGAAACAGTGTAGCTCCAGGAGTACAATACCCCAAAGAAGCATCTTAATGTATTTTTCTTGAGCAGCTGTACTAGTATGCGGGTGCAAATGCATGAGATACTTTTTCAGAAAACTCAAGTGGTGGTAGAAGACATCATTAATTTAAGAGGCACAGGGCAAGAGCTTCTATTTGTGCCACTTTTAGGTTCTGTGCAGTTGGTGTTTTTTTATTAATAAGATACTCTCTGTAATGGGTTAGTGTAATTCACACTCAAATGAGGATGCAGGAGCCAAACCACTTTTGCTGTTCAATTGATCAGTTGTATATTTACACCAATCAACAGAACATTGCAATTTAAATAAATCACCCATTTGGTGGTTTAACAAGGCACTAATAATGTTTCAAAATCACTGATAAACACTTTCTTGCTGAACGCTTTCCTTCTGCAACACCATTATTGACAACATGAGACAAAAACTAAGCAGTAGCTCACCACTCCTTTTTGATTTGACTTCATGTTTCACAAACAAGTTTGATAGCTAAAGCAGTTTTGATTCTTACTCTGTCTTCTTGAAAGCCAGCCTCCTGATCAGCAGTAAATATCTCTCCAACAGTTTCATCATACTATTCCCTGCAGAGGTAACGTGTACATACCCATCTATTACTGAATAAATACACTCAAAAGGTAGTCACGCAGCTCATCCTTGCCTTACTTTGGGCTTGTGTTGTCCGGCCATGTGAATATTTTTTATACAAGGCAGAGCACTTAGAGCTGGCCCTTTAAAGTGGCCACTGTTTGGAAGAGCTGTCCTACAGCAAAGTGTAAAACTGCCACACCTTTCTTAAGACTATGGAAAGTTACAAAAAATCTATTGTTTGACAAATTGGAATAAAAACACAAAAACACAAATGCATCAGGACAGACAATTCCTTTTTAAAGGCAATAAAAACTGCGTGTTATTTTCCTTTTCAGAGACACCTTTTATCTAGCCTTTGGAAGTATGACAACTATGAGATCCTACTGGACTGGTTTCAATTACCCTAAGATGACTAGATAACAAAAGGACAAGGTTTTAAACAAGTTTTAAGAACTCACTTTGGTCTTGGACTGGCTTGTTTAATTATTAAGACTGGTCAAATATTAGCAGTTATCTGGTCAACACTAACAGTAACAACCTCTACCTACTTGTCATATGAGACCAAGTTAGCCTTAGGCAGAAAAACCTGAGTTGTTTTGCTGCTTTTGTATGACTTCTCCTTAGAAAATTTGCACACTGCTACACTAGCTGTTTTAGATACGAGTCCTATAGAGCACATATACACACACCAGCTGTACATGTATACGCACAGATAATTTGAGCTTTGTGATATGGAGTGTTGTCCGGCTGGAAGCAGCAATCAGAAGACAGCTACACCAAGGTCATAAAGGGATGGACATGATCAGCAACAATACACAAATAGGTTGTAGCACTTAACTGATGGTCAAGTGGTACTAAAGCCCCTGTCACACCTTGACGATTTAACAAGTGTTTGCTCACGTAGGAAAAAACTGCAAATATACTGGCGTACATCAATTAAGCTCTAAGTAAGTTTTGTATTAGTTAAGAGCACGCTGAAGTACGCGGGTATATGTCATAGTACGGCGAGGTCGAGGGAAAATTTTGAGCATGCACAAAATCTCTGACGTTTGCCAGCGTATGCCGGACAATGTTAGCAATACATTGTCCGACATACGCAGACCATATGTCGCAGGTACTTTATGCATACGGAGACTCATATATACTCATATCGAAAATAATCTCTAGCGTACCCAAAAAGTATTAATGACCTATGAGTAACATGTTTTTAACACACGTGTAACATATATCAAACATACCTCCAATGGATAGTGATGTTTGTAGACATATTTGACGTGATCCAGTCGTACTGAACATGTTTCCTACATACAGCTGCCATATAACTGTGTATGTGGTGCGTTTAAGAGGAGTGGTATAAATGGGCTTCAAGTTGTGAATGCCGGCAGTACGCTAGCATTCGTATTACGTACTACATATGTTAGCAATACATTGTGTATGCGTCCATTTAACATAATTGCTCTGCATATGCCAGCGTTTTAGAGGACTTTGGATGTGTTGGAATAAGCTTGTTAAATCGTCATGGTGTGACAGGGCCCTAAGGGGCCTAAAATGTGCCAAGAAAATATCCCCCACACATCTGAATACATGTACCTAATAAAGTAGCCAGTGAGTGTATATACTGTAATAGCCAACTACATTATCTATGTATGTGTGTTCATTCCAAGATAATTTGCAGGCAAGTCAAGCCCAACCTACTTATGAAGACAGTAGCCATTCTGCCAACAGTAAAATGCAGACACACCTAATAAGAGTGCAATCACACAATTGTGAAAAGACCAGGCTCTTTCCATGCTTCATTCACACAGTGAAGGAGGCATTTATAGGTAAAAATATAAAGGAAGCCCAATTACATATCCATGACAACCAAAAGCCAAGATTAATGCAAAGTAGTCTTTTATTAAGGTAAGTTCTTGCTCAAGTCTGAATTTTGGTGAGGCTTTTGTTTTTACCGGTGACCTTAGGTTTGTATAGGTAATTATATACACTGTGTGCACAATTATTAGGCAAGTTGCATTTTTGAGGATTAGTTCTGTTACTTAACAACAGCAGTGCTCTTGGTCAATCCAAAAATATTAATAAACCTCAAACCTGAATAATTAAGGAAGTGAAAGTGAGCTTTTGGCTTTTGTACAAGAATATCTGTGTGCACAATTATTAGGCAACTATTAGTGTGCAGAATTATTACACAACTCAAAAAACCCCCCAAAAATATTCCCATCTCCCTCTCCCCTTTCATTTCATCTGTTAAAGTGAGAATAATAAACAAACAACTCAAAGTTTACAAATAAACATTCCTGACATTTCAAAAACTTTTTGTGCAGCAGCAACCACAGCCACCCAGACACTGTTCAGAGAAATGTACTGTTTTCCTTCACTGAACATCTCACATTTAAGAAGGGCCCACAAGTTCTCAACAGGGTTTAGGTCAGGTGAGGAAGTGGGCCATGTTATTATTCTTTCATCTTTAAGGCCTTTAATGGCTAGCCATGCAGTGGAGTACTTTGATGCATGAGATGGAGGATTGTGCTGCATAAAAATCATGGTCTTCTTGAAAGATACAGACTTTTTCCTGTACCACTGCGTGAAGAGTGTCTGGCAGTAGGTTTGGGAGTTGAGTTTAAGTCCGAGTCCATCTTCAACATGAAAAGGTCCAACAAGCTCATCAATTTTCCTCGCTGGGATTAACAGAGTATTCTGATTCTGATCTTTAAAAATTCCAGCCCGCACCAGTGCCCCACCTCCACCTTGCTGGCGTCTGAGTCGGAGTGGAGCGCTACGCCTATTGCTGATCCAGCCAGGGGCCCATCCAGCTGGTCCATCAAGAGTCACTCTCATCTCATCAGTCCATAAAAAACCTTTGAAAAATCTGTCCAGATATTTCTTGGCATTTCAATTTATGTTTCTTGTTCAGTGGTTTCAGCCTTTCTTACCATGGCCATGTCTCTGAGCACTGAACACCTTGTACTTCTAGACACTCCAGGTAGGTTGTAGTTCTGGAATATGACAGCACTGGGGGATAATGGGTTTCTGGTAGCTTGATGTTTGATTCTTCACAAATCTTTGGCAGTTAATTTGCATCTTTTTCTCTCAACGCATTTCTTGCAACCCTCGTGAGTATTTGCAACAAAACGTTTGATAATTCTGTGCTGTTCAGGTCCTAATATCTTGGCAATTTCAAGAATGCTGCATCCCTCTGAAAGATCTTTTTTCTGGCCCATTTTGCCTGAGGAAAAGAAGCTGCCTAAAAATTGTGCACACCCGATAAAGGGTGTTGATCTCCTAAGGCCACACCCTCCCCCATTACACAAATGCACATCACCTTGCACGCTTAAATCCAATATGCATTCAAGTTTATAAAGCTTGAAGTTGGAAAGTATGCATAAAAATGATATGATCAAAATACTCACTTACTTGCCTAATAATAGTGCACGCAGTGTATTTTTCAACTGCAGGAATATACATTTATGAACAGCTTAAGATGGATTTAACAGTGATCATTAAGGGGATTAAAATGCTTCAGCTTGATAAAGCAAAGCCCCATAGCTGCAGATCATACCTTAGTTTATTAAGTATTATTTAAACTAGATGTGACTGAAACCCAAACTACATAAGTCTGCAGATTTATCAGTCTGTTAAAGTGATGACATTTGTGTCATTCAGTCTTGAGAAGTGCCACATTTTTCCCATACAAGCAAAAGATTTGCATTTGTGACCAAAAGTACTATCAGCACTCTAGTTAAGTTTAACCACATTTTTTAAGTTTCAGTTCTTACTAGGTTTGACCACCTCTGAAAAATAACTATGATGGACATTCAGGCAGAAAAACTGACACATTCATATCCCATCATATTAATGGGGCTTATGTTTACTATTATTTTGAAAACAATTGCATTTAGAATTGAAAATATTTAAAAAGACAAGTGAGTGACCCCCTCACCCAGTGTACACAGAGCTTAGGCCTCACTGATAGGACATCAGCAGTAGAGTCAAAGGAACTTCTCCATTCATGACTTTCTCACAAGGCATCCTGCTGCACTAGTTTCTGCATTGCTGTATAATGCTCGTCTGTCTGTCTCCATTCATAGCATATTAATACTGTTTGTATGTATTCAGAGGGAGGGGGTCTGGGGTAAAAGAACTACTGTGAATGCTTCTCTTCACGGGAGACTGAAGTAGGTCTAAGTCAGGGCCGCTAGGACTCATGCTCTAAAACAGACCACAGATTATATGTCCCCAGTGCCACATACAACAGCCACAATCCTCTGGACTTCCCTTTTTGAGGGATACTACTCCCTGCTGGTGTGGTTTGTGTTCCTGTTGGCTTCATTCACAAGCTGGAGAGTTGATGAAAAGCTGGAGAGAAGCATGGGGTTACTATTCTGGCTAATCACAAGGCCAAGAGAGGCCGCTGTGTCTGTTATTAAGCCTGTAATGATCATTTGGTTCCATTAGGCTGGAAGGATCAAGAAAACTAACTTGTTTCAATGAGTGAAAGTGGTGAGTCAGTGAAGCTCTGCCCTGTGTCTAATTCCTTGTGGGGTTTCTCACAGAGCATGCCAGGGGCCTCTCAAGCTTTCCCACATTGGACAGAGAGAGGATGTGGAGGCGCAAAGCATGGTCTCCCCACAAAAGCCACTGTGACCTTGAAGAGTTGTGTAGGGCCAAACAGGCAGCTCAAGGGCCACGATGAAACTTGATTCACTTCTCTCCTTTGAAACTGAAGCATCAAAACCAATTTCTAGATCCAACATGCAGCTAGGGCCAACATTAGAGCTCAATATTTTTTTGGGAACCAACTAAAAATCAAAAAACATCAAGCTCTAAAAGTCAGCACAGAATCAAAACTAATCTGAAAGCTAATCTTGTTAACCTAATTTGAAAAGAGAATAAAACTCCTCATTTAAATTCTAGCTTTGGCAAAATTACATAGGAGTGTAACAGCAAATGTTTTCATTGTGTTCTGTATAAAATTTCCTTGGTTTGGTACACCAATCAGCCAAACAATAACTGCCAGAAGTAGATTTATGTTGACATGCTCCCAGAAAAATAATGCCACAGTGAGAACTCCAATTTCAGGGTTAGCCTTGAAAGCTGGTCAGACACTTTTATTTTGTGTCATCTCATTCAATGCAGCCAGAATCTGCCAGCAAACTCCTCATAGTTTCAGGTGTCGCAACTTGGCAGCCATCTTCAACTGAACGCAGGCAGTTATTTTAAAGCCTCTAACTAAATGAAAGGGGACAGCGTGGACCAACTAGTTCAGTCCAATAAAAACCACTTTGCCCTAATATAAGGCTTATAAAGCATTTTTGCCCCTCAAGGTATATTTTAATATGTCAAACTGACAAGTTTGCCTAATCCATCTTCTGCTGCTTATCCAGGTCTTTGTTGAGGGGCAGCAGTCCAACCAGAGATGCCCAGACCTCACTCTCCTCAGCCACCTCCTTGAGTACTTTTGATGGGGACACAGAGGTGTTGAGATGCAATCTCTCCAGTATGTCCTGGGTCTGCCTCAGGGACTCGTTTCCCATAGGTTAAGCATGAAACACCTTGCCTAGGAGGCAACCAAGATGCATCCCGAGATGCCCAAACCACCTCAGCTGGCTCCTGCCACTCCAGCCTTTTCTGGCTGAGAAAAATAGCTTTGTACTTGGTAGAGCCAATTCTCATTCCTTCTGCTTCACCCTCAGCTGCAAACTACACCAGTGCAACTTAGACGTTACCACCTGATGAAACCAAAAGAACTACACTGTCCACAAAAATCAGAGAGGTGATCCTGAAGCCATCAAAGTGGTTGTGGGTGTCTGGCTAATATGTTCCCCATTTTGGCTGTTGAGAGCCTCTTCGGGCTGAGAAAACTGCCACCTTTAGCATTTCAAAATTCTACCACAGATTTTTATTCAGAATTCTTTAAATACCATGTATCATCCTAACACCCACTTATATTCCAATAAAGTCATTTCTAACAAGTTGGTTGTTTTCTCGGTGTTTCCAAAAAGGGAAAAAGCTGAATCAGGCTTGTGCAAAATTTACAATAATAATAAGCCTGTTGCACATTTTTAATATTTTATCATTTTTTATGTAATAAAAGAAACATCTACAATCTGAATGCTTTAAGAGTAACAGTAAAATATATTGATAATTAGATTTTTTGTAAATTATTTTTTAAAGCATTTTTACTTTCTCTGATGTGCCAAAAAGAACAGAATCTGACTTCAAAAGTGAGGTTTAAACCAAACTGGGATTTTTTCCCCCCTTTTGGTAACATTACACCCCTACAGTGAGAGGCAAAAGTCCTGTTTCAGAAAAGTTATTTAAGTACAAAATGCTTGCTGCTGTCATGGCTAAATCACTCTTTAAAACCTTTGGCTTCTCCCTTGTATTCTCCCTAAGTGGTCTCAACTGCAGATTAATCTGCATAGGTAATTTGGCAGGTTTTTAACGCAGGATGCCCTTAGAGGGGCTTGTGTCCCCACCTGGAAACAACCAGAGACCTTTCACTTGTAAGGCGAATGTGTAAACCACTACACTACCGCCTCACTTCTCTTTAAAAAGAGATCTTTAATTCTTATTATACTTTTACATGGTTAAATAAAGGCTAACGCAAAATACAGAAGAGGCTACATTCATAGCTTACATGTTTCTCTGTGTAAGAGAAAGAGAGTCTTGTGGGGACATCCTGCTGCTCTCTCATAACATATACAGGGTCTGATGTAGCCAAATTTAAGTTAAAGGCTTTCACTTTCACCCATGGTTTTCTTTGTCATACAATGCAAGAGGTGTAGAATTTAATTACAGGTCACAAATTCCACATAAACCAGTTGTCAGGTTAAAGGCCCCCACATCCCCAGAGGTACCAGAAGTGATCCCACCTGACAGGAGGACAGATCTCTATGTACCTGTGTACATAGCGCTGTGTACAAAAAATGGACCCCATTACACGAATATAACATTTTTAATCACCAACTGATTTTTAAAATGTTTTATATATTATTGGGTTGTTCAGTCCATTGCAGTGCTTTAGTTTACAAGCTCAGCAGATTTTCTTAGATTTTCTTTTCTTGTCATTAAAAAACAAAGCTATAATACAATTGTCAAAATTTCCAGAAGATAATCTAAATAAAACAAAGAAAAAACTTATTTGTAAAGATATTATAAGTGACAATAACTGAGATAAGCAAAAGATACAATGTTCAGTTAGGTTATTTTGAATTCGTAGCAATGGATACCCAAAGTGACAGTTCTGATATCTCAAATAACCATCCTACCACACTCGTCCCCTCCTTTTCCTCTGCAAGATAAGAAACCCATCTGTGATAACAACATAACCATCAGAGATGTGACTTCAAAGCAATGTCATGACCTCGCTTCTCTGTAAAAT
>VUQH01084002.1:0-16172 GCA_015106775.1 Etroplus canarensis
TTTAAAATGTAAATTTTAATGTGTTTAAAGTTAATTTGAACACATTTAGTGAATTTATTTTTATTTACTCTTCATTTAAACTTGTGCCACAGCATTTAATAATTTATTTCTTAAAATGTGGCTAGTGAAATGTTTTCCATTTTAATGCTCAGACATTTTAGATTTTAAAATATTACATTTTATAACCTCATAAGGGATTTGACTGTAATGTACTGATTGATGTTTGAATGGATTTTAAGCACTTTTCTTTCTTTATTTTACTTTTTCAGCATTAAACTTATGAAATGATTTTTTTTTTAAAAAGCAAATAAACTGGTGAACGTGGGAGGAGTGTCTGAAATTATTTTCTGCTCTCAGGTGGGGCAAGTCATGTATTTCAGTGACCATCTCTGATTAGCTGCTGAGTTTGAACACGACTTGGATTAAGCAGCTCAAACTTTCTTAAAACAGAGCTCATTACTGAGCTGACTCCACCTGACACTGTCTTCAGGGACAAGGACGCTGGCCTCGAAGACTCTGAGGTGATTGGGAGATTTTGAACTTGAAAGATTTCTTGATCAGCATCTGAAACTCAGAGACATGGACTGCAGGATGACACGAATGACTTTTGAGCTCTTAAGGCTCATCTTAAGAGCTCAAGTCGCTTCATCTGCTGACCTCAGGGACTCCAGCAGATGAAGCGGAGCGACTGTGGCTCAGGAGGTAGAGTGGGTCATCCTCCAGCAGGAAGGTTAGTGGCTCAATCCCTGGCTCTTCCAGTCTACGTGCTGAAGTGTCCTTGGGCAAGACACTGAACCCCAAATTGAAAAACTCGATGCATCCATCAGAGTGCAAATGTGTTCATGACAGTTAAGTGTGCTCAAAGACATTATGAATGTATGTGTGAATGGGTGAATGAGGCCTGTAGTAAAAGTGCTTTGAGTGCTCGGAGTACAAAAGCACTATATAAGCACCCGTCCATTTACCATGGAGGAGGTCCCCACAGCAACCTGGACCTGACCCTGGGACTCACAGGGCAGATGTTATTAAAATTTCATTTTAATAGATAAAGCTACATAGTGATATATATGCATTGATCTAATAATATAATGTAATGTCAAAACTGCAGTTTGATATTGGGTATGTTAACTTTAGGTACTTTAAATACATTTTGATATTGAGCTTGTGCTCTATTAAGCAATGTAATTAGAATTAAAATCTATTCAGTAAAAAGACTAAATACATTCATAATTCACTTTGATATATTTATATATGTGTATATATAGCTCTTCCCTGTGTAAAAAGACAAACTTTTTTTTTCTCACTGTCTGAAGTTAAATCAGACTAAACTCCTGTTTTAGGTCAGTTAGGATTGCCAAAATTATTTCTTTTCGCTAAATGCTGCAATAATGAGAGAAAGGATATTTTAGAGATTTTTATTAATTTCTTTGAATTCAGAAGTCTACATACACAAAGATTACTATGCCTTTGAACAATGTGGGAAAGCCCAGATGATGATGACATGGCTTTGGAAGCTTCTGATAGGTTAACTGACAACATTTGACGTAATTGCAGGCACACCTGTGCATGTGTTTTAAGGCCACACTCAAACACATTACTTCCTCATTTGATATTATGAGCAAATCAAAAGAAATGAGCCAAGATATCAGGATGAGAATCGTGGAGCTCCACAAGTCTGGTTCATTCTTGGATGCAATTTCCAGATGCTTGAAGGTGCCACGATCATCTGTTCAAACAGTTATCCACAAGTATAAACAACATGGGAAAGTCCGGCCATCATACTGCTCAGGAAGGAGACGGGTTCTGTGTCCCAGAGATAAACGTATTTTGGTCCGAAACATGTGAATAACCCCATATATACATATATCTATCACAGTTGACATATGTATTTTATGAATACAAGAAAATTATATTAAACCATATGATGACTTCTTGAGTCACTACTCCAGATGCTTTACCTCAGGGATATTTTCTTTTTTTAAATTATGTTTTAGCACTGCGACAGCTGTCAATCCTTTGAACGCTTGAAAGAGGCTCACAGTTTTGCTATTCAAAGCATCAGGCTTGGTAGACAGACATTTTAATTATTTCAGTGAATTTAATTATACTGATAAGAGTGGAATAAACACATACAGCTTACAACTGGTAGGCCATGGCCTACATTTAGACATGCTTTTCCAAATATACCTTTACTCTTAATTTGCAGGAACTGCAAAGAATTAAAAGAAAAAAGTGAAGCTCTATGAATAAAACATGGCCATTACCTTTGGTACCTGTTGGTGGTAGTGTCCAGAATGTTTGAGTGACATTATATTGTGAATCAGTCTATCAAGCCATGGCTATTTAGTATAGCACAGCAGTGGAATATAAATGAAACAGAAAGGCATAGGATGCTGTTCTGTATGAATATTTTGCAAAATTGTACAAAATTAGATGCAAATGGTTCAAAGGAAATGTTGCATTTTAATAAGCCCCGCATTCTAGCCATGTACGCCGGGTGGTAGATAAAAATTGTGAACCCGACCAAACATAAAGCAATACTGAATTCAATTAACAGAAATAATGACAGAAATCAGAAGAGTTCATTAAAGTGTCAAATACTGCAAGACATGGCCCTTTCGCATGTCAGCTATGGCCCTGAATATGCCATCATGTACTGCAATCACAGAACTTCATTCAGAATCATTTTCCCTGTCAGACTTCTACTATACGCCATTGGGGTCAGATTAGCAACATCTACTGCACTTTGTTTACTTTGCACCCCAAGCCTAGTATAAGTGAGCCATCTGTGAACTTCCCAGTGAGTCAGTCAGGAGATCAATGCCAAATAGGCCTCAGCTCTCTGCCACTGGCTAGTTTTCAGTTGGATTTCACCTTCTCCTTCCCTCTTGGATTCTTATTAGTGTCAAAAAGGGCAGCTATGTCCAGGTGTGAAGATGCCATGCCAGGTGGAAGACATGATACCAATTTGTTGTGCTCATAATGTCAGTGGTCTCTACTCTTGGGAACATAGAAGCTGGCTTTTGTCTCAGCAGTGTAAACCAATTATTCAAGTCTTTAATTTGGTATAATTCACCCACATTTTTCTTAATTATGAACTGCACCTGACAATTTTATATTGGAACATCAATTTATCTAAATCCAGGAGAAGTATCACTGTGTATATTTTATCAATCCATTATTTATGACAAAAATATTTAAAAATAATTAATAACAAATTAATTCTCTTCAAGTTTTGGATATAAAATAACATGTTTTCTATGTTTTTTGAGTATCACAACAATGCAAATGACCTACCCTGATGTGTAATGTATGTGCCAACCCAATATTTTATATAGCTTGTGCAGGAAGGCTCAGCATCAAAATGCAAAACTGAACAAATGAAGAAGCAAACATAATATTTAATCAGTTAATATTGCTTTTGTCTTTACTTCTACAACACTGTAATTTATATTCAATGGCATTACTTTAATGAAATACACACAGAGGAGCACAATGTGATAAGGTGGACTAAATCTTGTCTATTTCTCACAGAAGCTATATTCCACCTTTACTAGATTTGTGCTTTTCTTTCATCTTCTTGTACCATGTCATTACTAAAGACTGGTGACAGATTACACATCTAGATTTAAGCCTGAACCTCTTATCCAAGGTAAAAATGGTATCTGATTATCCAAAGTATGATTAATGTCCATTGCCAGGACACCTTGTACGTAGCAATACATGCTGTCACTGTGATTTCCCCACCACAATCACCACCATCTCCCAATATAACATGTGATGGCAATAGAAGCAAAAGCACATGATGTATTTGAAATAAATGCCTGTCATGGAAATAAATTTGAAAATAGCTGCCAGACAGCCTGTCAGTTTCAATACATCCTGGTTGGTCTTTTGTATTACAGTACCTGAGATGTTCATTGAAAGAAAAACAACCTGGCTGTGTATTTTTGACTAGTTGTGGGGGTACTTGCTGACAGCTAAGGACTTTCAGGGCATATTGGTTGTTGTGGCACAGTGCATACTTTTTACATTTCCCCGATGGCTTACATCAAGCCTTGAAGCACTTTCTTTGTCTCTTTGCTCCCTGTCATTTCACTGTGACTTTGCAGGCACATAGCCTAACATGTCAATTATTAATCCAATAGAAAAACTAACAGCACTGTTTGTAGTAGACAATTTACATAGTCCCGGAATCAATACAACACAGCACAATTAATTTCATTTGGAAATTTTGTATGATTAATCAGAACAAAACATACTGGGGTATACACATGAGAATATAATGGCTGCAAAAAATCCCTACCCTTTCTCCCCATATGACGAGAACAGATTGGAAGTAATAACGAGATAACAAATGTCAGGTTTTCTGTTTGGCATGAGTTGTAGTATTGTTTACAGCCAAGCCACAGCCTCATGGACACCCCCCCAAGCTTTTCAAAGAAAGATGCAAGCTAATCAGCAAGTAAAATTATTTTAAAAATGTATTTCCTATGCTGTTTTGCAATTCAGTCTCATGTTCTGCTATTATGGTTCTTTTCATTACTGTAGAAATTGTTTTGTTTGTGTGGGAGATGTTGATCACACTTACTTGGAAAAAGCTAATGGTTTAATCAGGAACACAACAGCCATGTGAGCAGAGTTGACACTGATAGAATCTACTTGCATGACCAGATTAGATAGCTTCAGCACACTGATTGTCCTACAGTAGCTGAAACAAATACTGATGTGAACAAACAAGACAATAATGTAGTCAGATGATCTATATTAAAAGACAGAAAGAAAGACCTGATCCCAGCATATAAATGGAATGATTCAAAATTTAAAAACATAAAAGCATGATAGTATAATCAAACTAAGGGGGGATATCCTTGTAAAAATGTGCATGGTGCAGGCATAGGATGGGGATGTCTAAAGCAGAGGCAGTTGCTTACAGCTGTTACGTACAGGTGGTACCAACAGATTGTTTGTGACATATGGATTCTCAAATTAGAAATATGTTCAAAAGAATGGATCAAGTCAACAATAAATTAAGGTACATACAGTACAAAATTGTCAGCCATCCTTGCAATGACAGCATAACTGACAGCTTAGAGTAATCACAGCTCTGTGTGTAGATAGCAGGGAAGGAATAATTTGGGTTATGTAAAGCTGTATCTCTTCTTGAACTGAAGTGGAATAGCAACTACCAAGCAGTTCTGCTTAGTCTTAATTCTTCTTCTTCTACTTAAATAAAAAGCTGATTCAGGCATCCCAGTCCCACATTTAAAATTAAAATTAAATACTGTAGGTTTTATGTACAATTCATGAAGAAGAGGTTTCTCGGCTTTCCAAGGACACATAATAGGATAATATAATTCAGACATCCTAATGTGGTTTTGATAATAAGAAGTATAGACTTTCTAGCAAGGAACGTTTGGCTGGGTGTTCAAGTTTGTCTACATTTTTATCTGCCCAGTAAATTCGTGTTAAGTGTATGTGAAAGAGTATGTTTATAGTATACTCTTTTTATGTTTTCTACACATACTGGTTTAAAGACAGTCTTCTGTCATTACGCTTGGAATACCTTCATTTGTACCTGGTGCCAGAAAAAACTTTGTCATTACATTCCTCTGTCACTACAGTATATTCCTCCTTCCACCTAGTGTAAACACTCAACTCTCAGTTGCATGATTACATTTTCAAGCTATTTATGTGTCCATTCATTCCGACTTTATTGAATGCAACAAGTTCATGCCCCTTCACTGGGGGCTAGCTATCAAAAGTCCTCATGGGAAATGAAGGAAGTCACTAATTGAAGTAGAGGTAGACGAGACAGGCAGAGGCAAAATGGTTACGGCAAAGGACTAAGCTGCAGCATCACAGAATGAAGATAACAGTTTATGAATATCTGAGGGTGGATTTTTTTCTTAGAGCCTAGTTTGACACCAAAACAGTGAGAACAGAAGGTAAACCTAAATCAAACACTCAGAAATTCAGAAAACTTGGAATTAATTAATCTTCTACTAGGCAGCAAAGCATGGCTGCAAGTGGTTTCAATTCTAGAGCATTAAAAAAATGAAATATAATCAATTAAAATTAGCTGGGATCAGCAGGACCGTGGAGGTTAAAACAACAATAATCCTGCACATTTTCTTTCAGTAGTGCTAAGACAATTTTTCCAGTTTTCTAGCGACAGTAGCATAAACTATGATTTTAAGCACACACAAAATGTTAGTGTGAATATGATGCTTTTATAAACAGTGGCCTTGAAAATACAAAACATACTGGATATATAAAACTGAAGAGAATAGACCTTTTGCACTGTCATAGGACTAAACTACAATCCCATGTTTTCGGAGTATAGCTTTGACAAAAGCATACACTTGTAAAAAGGATCTGAAATGACAAAAACACCTCGATTTTTTTTTGACATTTTACAACTGTAAGGACACGTATTAATACAGTTTTCTGTAGGTTTAAAGTTGAGACTTAAATTCAAATTTAGAAATTTGGTTAAAGATAAATACAAGTTCCAATACGGTGAGAGTTTATAGAACAAAGAAAGTATTTACTTTATTAAATGATCCTCAAATTTTACATCGTTAACGTACAATGAGTGACGTTCAGTTTGCAGTTAAAAGTCGGAAGCCTCTTCTCTTCAGTATGGAGAGGATTATTTCTCTCTTCGAGCTTTATTAAGTTTCGATTGTCATAAAAAAAAACCCAGTGCACCAAGTTGAGTCAGTAGGCCACATCTTAATCCTTTACACAATAATGTACATTTGAATTAGTATTCATATTCTTTGCCTCTGAACATCATTGTGTGTCCAAAACCAGACAGATGCATTTTGAATGCTTGAGCAACCAGTTAAATTTCCAGTGTGGTAATGACATACAAAATGATTTTAATTAGCTAAGTGTAATAATTTGAGCACTTTGTTACTGTCATAATTTGGGATGATAAGCAACTTGCTGGTTTTCAGGAAAAGAAGAACAAATATGAATAGCAATTAATTATAAGAATATAGCCAACAAGTTACATTGTACTTTGAACAGGCCATCATAAACCTATGCAAATCATCAGATATGCATTCTTACAGGTACATACATCTTGGTACAGTCACACTTTTTATGTAATTTTGCCTCTGTACACTTCCACAGTGGACTTTAATACTCAAACTATGTTCTAAGTGCTGACTTTCAGATTTTAGAAAGGATTATGTGAACTGTCTAGAAATTACAGTTATTTTTATGCATTTTTTTACATTTTCAGAGGCTCATAAGTAATGAGACAATTGACAATCATGATTGTGGCAGTGTTATGGTGTAGGCATGTATGCTGGCCAGTGGAACTGGGTAACTAGTGTTTATTGATTGACTGTAGCAGGATGAACTCTGAAGCGTACAGGGCTATACACCCTGATCAGATTCAGCCAAATGCTGCAAAACTTCACACTGCAAATGGATAATGACCCAAAGCCTGCTGCAAAAACAACTCAAGAGTTCCTCAAGGCAAAAGACTTGAATGATTTTCAATGGCCAAGTCAGTCACCTAGACCATGCTTTTCAGTTACCGAAGCCAAAATGGAAGGCAGGGAGACCCACAAGACCAACAAGGAGCAACTGGAGGCAGCTGTAGTAAAGACGTGGGAGAGCATCGCAAGGGAGGAAACACAGCATTCGATGATAGATTGATTTTAGACTCTAGGCAATCAGAATCAGAATTCTTTATTAATCCATAGGGGTGAAATTACTCACTGGCTGAAAAGGATTTTCATCAACGTATACAAAACAATCCCTGCTGAAAGTCTGCTGTTAGATCACATTTTGACAATTTTGACTGTATGTCAGTCTCTTTGCGTAAGCTGAGGTAATTAGGTCATAAAACTAAAGAATATGATTTGATGCGGAGCAGCTAAAAGACAAAAAAACTATTCTGTATTTTTATTTTTTAAATCTACCTATTTCACAAAAGACAGCAAACTCGACTGAATTATTCAAATTCTGACCAGGCAAAAGATGACCAGAGGGTAAAAAATACCATGAAAAAAACCCCCAAAAAACAAAAAGCTCAGTTTTTTAAGTGCTGCTCAGAAATAAGTCAATTTTCAGAACTGAAATAAAATAAACAAACATTGTTCTGGGGGGAGGGTATTATATTTGCTTTTCTACCCTATATTTCTCATGTTTTTACCTGTACAAAGCCGTTAAACTATAGGGAAATGGACCTAGAATAATAAAAATAAACAAAAGATGGTTTATCATCCATATAATTTATATTCTCTAAAATTGCCAGTACACTCAACCAGTTTACGACTAATCATGTGACTCATCTTTCAAGTTGTCATCTTAATTAGGTTATTTGTATCTGTTGTCTGTGTTGTTTTTGAAAGGTGTCCATGTGAGGATGGATGACTCACCTACTGCAAACCAACTCCACCAGCACAAATAAAGGAACCTGAGCCTGAACCTGGGGGTGCATTCTGAATTTGAAATTTCAGCCATTATTGCAGCACAGTAATTGAGACCCTGAACTCGGGTCTTTGTAAGCTCAAAAAGTGTGTTTTTTTCATAAACTGCAAATATATGTATTCCATTTACAACAGTCTGTCAAAAGTAAAAGGCAAGTAAAAGCACTAAATACAATATATTTTATAGTTCCTCCACTAGGCCAATCAGTATGATTTTATACAACAAGAACATAATGCAAAGAAGAACCATTTGGTTAAGTTTTCATGTTTGACGGACAGCCACTGTCCAATGCATAGTGCTCCATTTCGTTGCATGGTTGTCATGACAACAGATGCAACTGATGCAGTCAGTATTTGAAATCATGGCTAGATAGCTCTTTGCCACAGCTAGAATTCACTGTACCAAGACACCAATCAGCAGTGCCATGCTGATGTGCACTCCTGGCACAAACTGTTCTCAGCCAGCAAATACACTCAGATCCCCAGAAAATCCGTCATCCTAGAGGACGTCATATTCTCATTTATTTATGCTCCAACTCCAACCCTTTTTATTTTATTTTATGCGACGCTTCGCACTGGAGGGACATACGCCCACTAGCCACTTTATTAGGTACACCATTTCAACTCCTTCTGAGCTCAAATATCCAATCAGCCAATCATGTTGTAGTAATTACATTTAATTTTGTTTAAACATGTATACGTAGACAAAACAGCATGATGACGTTTAAACAGAGCATCAGAATAGGAAAGAAAGGTGATTTAAGTGACTTTGAACATGGCATATTTGTTGCTTAAGATGGACTGAGTATTTCAGAAACAGCTGATCTGCTGGGATTTTCATTTCCAACCATCTCTAGAATTTACAGAGAATCATTCAACCAAGCAAAAATATCCAGTGAGCAGTGATTCTCTGTGAGAAGTTGCCTTGTCAATGCCAGAGGTCAGAGGAGCATGGCCAGACTGTTTTGAACTGATAGGAAGGCAAGAGTAACTCAAGTGACCACTCAAACAAGCAGAAGAGCATCTCTGAATGCACCACATTAAACCTTAAAACAGATGGGCTACAGAAGCACAAGACCAAAGTGGGTGCCACTCCTGTCGGAAAAGAACAGTAACCTGAGGCTACTATTTACATGGGCTCACCAAAACTGGAAAAAGAAAGGTTGGAAAAGCGTTGCCTGGTCTAATGAGTCTCATTTTCTTCTGTGGCATTTGGATGGTTGGGTCAAAATTTGGTGAAACCCAGATAAAAGCATGAATCCATTCTGCTCTGTATCAGTAGTTCAGGTTGTTGGTGTAAGGGTGTGAGGTATATTTTCTTGACACACTTTGGGCCCCTTAGTACCAACTGAGTATCATTTAAATGTCACAGCCTACCTGAGTATTGTCACTGACTATGAACACCCATCTTCTGATGGTTGCTTCCAGTAGGAAAATGTGTCATGTTACAGAGCTGAAATCATCTTAAACTGGTTTCTTAAACACGACAATGCAGTCAAATGGCCCCCATAGCCACAAGATCTCAGTTCAGTTGGGTACCTTTTGATGTGGTGGAACGAGAGAGCCCCATGATGGATGTGCAGCAGCCATGCAATGACACCATGTCAATATGGAAAATTTGGAAATTTCCAGCACCTTGTTAACCCTATGCTGTGAAGAATTAAGGCAGTTCTGAGGAGAAAAAGGGGTCAAACCCAGTGTATCTAATGAAGTGGCCGGTGAGTTCACATGAACCCCCATTCCTGAACAAAATGAAATTATTATTGCTTTTTCTTTTCCTGATCATATTTAAAACTCAAAACACAGGTTTATGTTGTGCTGTTTTTATTATTTTTAAAACTTCATAGCCTGCATACCATTAGGGTTGGGTTATTATTTATAAAACATTGAACATTTGAACACTGGCAAATGTAAACTGGGACGTTTTTATTTTGTGTTTTTTGTTTTTTACCACCACATTTTTTAGACAAATTACTTTTTCATGAATTACAATTTTTAGCGAGTTTGTTAATAATGGAAATTAATTAGTTGGAGACAAACTGTCTTTTCATGTTTAACTAAAAGTATGTCACGTTGATGAAATAGATCTGGTTTTGGAGCAAAGACATTTCCTAATGTAAAAATAAAAGACAAAAAAAATTTTAAAAAATGAAAAGATGAAGACCAATGAAGCAAGCAGCACTTGGACTATAAACATTGATTTACAGCAGTGCTCACACGTCACCATCCTTTTCTTTTCTTTGCCCTTGACATCAGACATTTGTGAGAATTTTCCAGGATAATAATCAACTCCAACCTTTAAACATCTCCGGCTGTTTTTGGTGTATTTCTAAAAACAGGGGAACTGCAAAGAGGTAAAGTTTATTCGAGTGTGCAAGCTGTGCGTCTGTCTGGCCCCAGAAAAACTGATTGTACCAATCAAGAGTCAAGGTTAGACTGCACGGCAGGAGTCAGTTCAGGAGAACTGGTTTAAATTTACACACAGATTCACACACACGCACACAAACAAAAAAAAAGTACAGTGTTCCTATAAGGTGTTCATGCAGAGGTCTGCAGGGGGCAACAGCGTAAACTGCTGTTCCACCAAGCCCTTTTATGATGTGAATGTCTGTGTTTATAACCCTGCCCCCTGCAGCTCTTACCCCTGACTGGGACTGGAAACAAGTATGTTGGTGTTGGTCAATTTACTGATAAATCAACCAGGTCATCTCTGATAAATCAGGGTTAAACTCTTTCTTTCACTCACCTCACTCCACACTCTCCAGTACACACAGACATCAGTTGCTGTGCGATCACTGTCTTGCTGATTAGGTGTCAAATGACACAGAAAATTTTCCAGGAATCCAAGAACCCATTTAGAAAGTCATGCTCTTGACCAGAATTTTGATCACAATAACCTCACAGCTTTCTGTTGCCGGGTGGCACTTCTTGCCCTCCCAAAAGTTCCAAAAAGTATTACTTTCCGTTGACCCGTGATCCATCAGAGTGAGGTTTGCTGGACTGAATATCAATATCAACACAAACCCCAGCAGTGCAAAAACATATTACAGCATTCAGTCAGTCAGTAGTGGTGGTCAATATCTATATCAAGATGTGGTATGGAATTATTTTGAAACTGCCTCAGTGTTACATGATGGCTATTAAATGGCCTGCTTGAATATTCTTAAAACAAGATTAGACACAAGATTACAGAGCATTTCTTCTGCACTCATCTCTTTTCACTTCCCATGTGTTTAAATGTCACTTCTGCATGTCATTAAGTTTCCCATAGTTTGTGTTTTGTCCTTGTCTCTCTATGCCCTCCTTTTTTCTCCTCTCTTTCCCCTCACCCTCCAAACAGTAGGCTTCCCCTCCCTTCCCATGGCTATGCTGAAAGTCTTTTCCTTTAAAAGAAAGTTCTTGTGTCCCATCGTTATCGGGTGCTTGCTCACATGAGGGATTATGATTTTAGTGCAACTAATACCACACATTATCCAAAATTAGTTTGAACTCTTTTATAATGTTCTTCTTCTGCATTGATTAATTTATTAATATGTCATTATGTTGGGCAGTAATGATAACCAAATTAACATGTACCAGATCATTTGGTTCAAGGACAGCTCAAATTTGGAAATGTTTATTGTGTAGTAAGTTCTGTAAGTGTGTAAATCTTGGCCAAGCTATACTGATCAGATGAGGTCATGTCCTTCTCAACAGTTACTGCTGTGCATCTGACTGAAATGTTGTCTACTGAATTACAGTGATGTCTGTAGTTAACACAATGAAAACACATCATTACATCTTTAATAGTTCCATCTGCTCCCACAAGCCATTCCTTCTTCCAAAATGTGTGACATACTGTCCACTTCTGTACATGTCCCAAAACATGCAACGTACTCATGGGACAAAAAAAAGCTGCCCTCTGACTAAGAAGTAAGGTAGGCAACAATAAAAAGTGAAAAACAAATATCAAAAATTACTTATAACTAGAACCACTGAGGTGGTCATTTTGACTCCCATAAAATGAATGTAAAATGCTGTGTTAAAAAGTCACTGCATGCCTGGCTGCCAAGCAAAAAGTATTGTTTACACACTTTTCGACATGAAGGCTGCTATACCATGAGCTAGCAGGAAGGCATTAATTACTGCAGGGCTGAACAGGTAAGGGAGGGAATTTTGAGCCATGGCACAGTGGGGCATAGCAGATGACTGGATCCATGGAGAACTGGCTGTGCAGGGCAGCAGGAAAACTTTAGCCAAACCGAGCGAACTAATCTGAGCAAGTAAACAGTTGAAATCCAGAGCACAGTAGCTGAATCAGACCAGTTTTAGACCTGAGGAGCAGAGCCGAGGAGATGAAGGACTGCAGATTCAGTTGAGCAGAGTGCATGGTGGATAAGAGAGACAAAGTTCTGATGAAGAGGAGATACGTGTGGATGGTGTGATAAACTTTTATTGGTTCTACTTCTGCAACAATTCATTTTTTAAAATATGTTCCTCATTTTGTTGTAGCAGCTGTGTGGTGAATGATAAAATGTAGTTGATGACCTGTTCAATCTGTTTCACAGTGAGTGCTGTCTTTGTTTGTCTTTTTAGATATACTTTATTGATTTTAGTGCCGCTAATACAACTCATTATCCAAAACTTGTTTTAACTCTTTTTTAATGTTCTTCTTCTTCATTGATTAATTTATTAATATGTCATTATGTTGGTTTTTGTACCCTCTTTTTTTGTGGATTCTAAAAATTATTTTATCTTTACAATCTTCAATTAAATATTCTCAGTCACTTGCAAAGCCAGTAAAGCCACTAAAATTGATGATCAGGATAACTTTTTCAAAAAAATGACCTATTTGCTATTGTTCCTGCTGTTTCAGGGTGGGGTCAATATGACCCCTCCTCCGGTGGTTGCTGATAATTTTAATGTTGGTGGATCTAGTATTAAGCAAAGAGCAAATGTTAATTTCTGTGTCATACTGGTCAATATTTTATGTCTAAGAGTCTCATTTTTACTTAGAGCTGGATCTAGATACCAGATAGGAGTTTTTAGTCAAACAGTCTGCAGTGTCCAAGCCTAAAAGTGGCAAATCAGATCAGCAGTTTGTCAAGGAACATGTTCCTTTTTTATAGCTATAAGAGAAGAGCGATGAAATTTAAAACCAGTCTTGTTTTTAAAGGTTTTATAGGTGGGGCCAGAGAAAATTTTGAGTGCACACCCTATGTACCACCTCACAATAGTTCCAAGGCCCTTAGAAAGGCCTGATAAAAGTGACTAGGAATGTAATGCTTACACGCAGGCTGGATGTTGAAAATGAAATTCAGTCACTCTGTTTCTGCATTGCCCATCCTTACAGTAGTTTCACAAAGTCAAGGTTAGTAATAATTGATTGAAAGCATTTCTCCACCTTCCTTGGGTGCCCTCTTGCTCCCCACTGTATAGAGGACATGACTGAAAGACTGCTGACGGGTTCCTCTCCCACTGTTTCTCTCAGCTGGATAGTTCTGTCAACAGATCATCTCATCCCACTGAGAATGAAATCAAACCCGAGGTGGCTCGCCACTATCTACTGTCATTTCTCATTAAAGAGATATGAATCATTCCTGACACCGTGTAATTGGTAAATGGTAATTTCTAAGAGGAAATTCTGGGAGAGTGAGGAGGAAAAAAATCACACTTTGGATTTGTGATCGGAAGGATTATGACATGAAGCTTAACTGCTTCTTCCTACAGTCTTTTTTTTTTTTTTATTGAATCTGATAGCTAAGGATTCCACTTGCTCAAGAATCACAGACACCGTTTATCTCGGCACCCTCCAATAATGACACCACTGGGTTTTAATATCAGTCAGTATACATCATTTCAGTGTCTTTTAAACTCTGATTTCACAGTCTGGGCTTAAAGGAAACATTTCCATTGATTTACGTATAAAAGGAAGAGTCAGTAGTTCTTTATTCTCAAAGAAAAATCATTCGGGAAAAGAGAATGCTTGTGTAATTGTGATGTTTTGGGGTTTTCGTTTAGAATTTCAGTAATCGCCAAGGTCTTGGAAAGCATTCTGTGATTTCAAACCCTGATTAAAGTCAGTCATTAATCAACTGCACTTCCTGCAAATTAACAGTACCACTGCAATATAGAGATAAAAAGGGAGATTAAAAAAAAGAGTGGGGCCCTAGCAATTAGGAACTTATTGCTGCCCAAAGACCCCCAGAGGGAAGGCAGTCATACTAGTGAGAAGCTTAATTGGTTTCAGGTTAGTATTCCATTCATTTGAGTACCAACAGCAGATATATGCCAGTCTGCTGCCTTTGCTTAAGCATAATCTGAACCTAATCAGCTGCCAGACGATTTCTGAAGAAGCATACATTAATAAAATAAATTAAGTATAAGGCAGATTTTTGAGGCCAGGCATGTTTCATTAGTGCTGTGTGGGTGTCCCTTAAAATATGAAAGTTCTCAGAAAACTGACACTTTTGAAATTGTGTGTTTTGTATTTAGCTGATTTCTAAATAAAAACATTAGATTGTCATGTATTTAAGGATGCAATTAATTTATGTTTGTTAAGTATTAACATATCTAATTATCTAAATAAATGCTCTAGCATTCAGGTCTGCTTTGAATGTTAATTTGAGTCAAATCTCTTTGGGCTTTATTTTCGAAACATAAGGCAGCTTATGCTTAAGGAAATACGCAACTGCTTTCACCTAATCTAGTCATTATTGTACTCACACACAAATTAGTCAGTGCCACACAAATTAGCCATATTTGTGCAGTACAGCTACCTGCAGCGTACAGAACTGTCATCCATCACTGGCATGACAACTGCATCAGGTTTACAGATGAGGAGCTGCAATACAGAAACACTACAAAAGTGTATGTCACCCGAGAGCCCTCTTACGTGTTGCTGGCATTTAGACATTTTGAGCAGGATTTGACATTTCCCATTACCATTTGGATGGGAATGCTACCACACACAATGCACTTTCTTTACCTGCTGCAGAATGAATGAAAAGTCAGTTGAAGTATGTACACAGTAGTTTGCAAACCTAGTCAACTGTTGACCACGAAAGGGCTCCACTATCCAACCAGTCTTGAATAATTTTTTTTTATTTGACACGAATTGCTTTAGGATTCAACAGGAGTTTCAGCACTGATTGTGAAAGAATAATTGTATTGTTCTCATAAACAGCAATTCAGGACTCACTCACAAAGACTTAAAAATAGAGATTTTATATCATATTTAGGTCAGATCTAATTTTTTACAGGTAATCTTTGTAAGACCTTTAGGTCAACAGTCAGTTGCAAATGCATTATATTAGTTCCCTTTAATAAGTTAAGACTGGTGATTATTAAAAGGAACATTAACCACATAAATACTGAGAAAGCAATGAATAACTGGCACAATAGACATTGTTCTTGCATTTTAACCACAGATTGCTGTTGCAGTTGTAAGACACACAACGAAATTCAGTCTCTTTTCTTTTTTCTTTGCTTTTCTTTATTCTTGACAACCCCACAAACCTGCCACAGGGGCCCACAAGCCAGTGTAGTCCTAGTGCCGGTCCCAAGCCCGGGTAAATGGTGAGGGTTGCGTCAGGAAGGGCATCCGGTGTAAAAACTTTGCCAAATCAAATGTGTGGATTCATAACACGACTTCCATACCGGATCGGTCGCGGCCCGGGTTAACAACGACCGCCTCCGGTGCCATTAGCCAACAGGGTGCCGGCGGAAACTATGCTACTG
>VUQH01084005.1:0-12583 GCA_015106775.1 Etroplus canarensis
AGAGTTAATTTTAGTTTTCTATAATATGGATGGTATTTGTCAGGGGAAGATTTAAGATGTTCAGATCAGAAATTACGACACAAACACAACACTTTGTGAAGGCGGATGAGTCACAGTCATGTAGACATCCTGACTCTCAAACAGATGCATCAAAGCCTTCTCAGACAAAATTTAATCCAACTGACAAAGACTAGAATTAAGGACATTTCCTGTATGTTTTTTTTAGTTTAGTTTGATTTTTACAAAAAGTCTAGTTTTATTATTTCAGTTAACTAAAAATGTTTTTCTGATTTAGTTTTAGTTGACTATAAGAACCTTGCTTCTTGCATCACAGTTACCTGTGAATCGTGAAGATTCATGAGCCAAACATGCTACTACTTTTTAATTGTGATTACAAATTCCAGAAAACTGTAACTAAAACTTTCACCACCAGGGGCTTTATTTGATCAGAACACTTTTGTGTATTTGCACAAACAAAAGGCAGCATTTAGTCTGAGATTGTAGTGATTTGGTGGTGTGGTGGTTACCACTGTTGCTTTGCGGCAATAAGGTCCTGGATTCAAAGCTTCCTGTCAGCCAGACCTCTTCTGTGTGGAGTTTACATCTTCTCACTCTGCCCATACATGTTACTTCCTGTTTCCTGCCACATTTTAAAGTCGTGTGCAGTGTTGACTGGAAATTGTTAATTAAGCTCAGTAATAGATTGGCTAGGGTGCACTTTGGCCCCCTAATACCTCAGACCCTAAGCTAGGTAAGCAGTTTAGAAGATGGATGGTCAAATCTCATAACAAAAAGTTTGGTAGCTAGCTATGATGTGCTAATTTGAGCTAAAATTCAGCTGTTTCTATACAGCGGCTGTATTTTGTCAGAAACCCGCATCAAAAGGCTAACTTGACAAGATAACTTAGTGAACATATAGCGTTAGATAAGTATTTAATTGCTGTGTAACCCATATAAGCTGCTGCAAACATTAGCATTAGTAACTTTATCGTACTAATAGAAAAAACATTGTGAGGTCTGCATCATCATTCACCTTGTTACGCGTTGCAAAGCTAAGCTGATGTTTACTCATGTTTTGCTCTTGCCTTTAACATTTATTTGAAAACGAGCATGGTGTCTTTCTGGGAGTTGGTGCTAGTGGTGATAAGGTCACAATTCACACGATTCCTTCCACATTACTGTTTCTCCTCTTCGCATATGTGACCCAGGCCAGAGTGAATGTTACATTGACTCGCTGCACCATCTTGTGGCACGAAGTGGTATTAGACAAAAGTCTCTAGTTTAACTTCAGTTGAGATCCCTTCAACACAATATAGATGTTTGAACGTTATATTATTGGAGTCGTTTCTTAACATTCTGTTGATGGGTTTAGCTATCAACAAAAGCTTGTAAAGTATTTTTGAACACAAGAATTTAAAATATGCACCTTTAAATTATTCAAAAACAAAGCCACCATTTCTTCTTTGTCTGTCATAATAATAATAATAATAATAATAATAATAAAAAAAATGTGTTTTCCGCCAGATCTTCAGACAGACTATGTGAAGGAGGTTCATGACTTCGTTCTGGAGCAGTTCAGCAGCAGCCAGTCGGAGCTGCAGAGAATTCTTCACGATGTTGAGTACCTCCAGAGTGAGCTGAGTCCACTCAAACTGCGCTGTCAGGCCAACGCAGCCTGTGTGGATCTCATGGTGTGGGCCGTTACTGAAGAGCAGGGTGAGACTTGCCTCGTGTGTTGTAGTCCAGCAGTGACTAATTGTCTCAGTAGTCTTCAGTGTAAAGCTATTTATTTTTTGTTGCCAGGAGCTGAGAACCTTTGCACCAAACTATCAGAGAAACTGCAGTCAAAGACGTCCAGTAAAGTCATCATTGCTCACATGCCTCTCCTCATCTGCTGCTTACAGGTAAAACATCACAAGAGGAAGGAACAGACTGATGTGGGGCTGCACGGATTGAAAGTGGTTGTGTGCCCGGTTTACATTTTGTCTTTTTCAGATTAGCTTCTGTCAGTGAATGTGCTCCCTTTTCGTTATAGCAGCAGGATTTTGAGCTAAACACTAAAAACAGGGTTGGTGAAGCAAAGATCAGACATCTGTGCCACGCTGATGACTTATTTTTGAAAACTGTTTTTCTATTCTATGCTTATGTTATAGGTATTCATAGACTACATGCAAATGAGAGACAAAAAGGCTTAAATTAACATCTAATACATCTAACCTGATATCCTGCTGCTGCCCTCTGCACAGGGATCGGCTGTAGAGCTGGATAGAATGCATCCATAATTCTTAATGCACAGTCATGTATGTGTTTATGTTTAGGGTTTAGGTCGTCTGTGCGAGCGTTTTCCAGTGGTGGCCCACTCTGTCACCATGTCCCTGAGAGACTTCTTAGTGGTGCCCTCTCCTGTTTTGGTGAAGCTGTACAAATATCACAGCCAGTGCGCTCCAGGTAACTCCGCAAACTCATCAGCTGTGTGCTCCATCACTACCATCCAACCATGTACTTTCCAGTCTAATGTTTTCTTACAAAATCCTGATTTTTCCAAAGGGGGCGGTGAGATAAAGATTCACGTGACCAATGAACACTCCCAGTCTACCCTCAGCACCCATTCGAGCAAGAAGAGCCAGCCCTCCATGTATGAGCAGCTGCGGGACATCTCCATTGATAACATCTGCAGGTGACTTAACCCACAGGGACCTTAAAAACAACGGCTCCAACACAGCTGGCCGTGCCATCCACAAATGCAGGTTAAAGCTCTTATCATGCAAAGAAGAAGCCATATGTGTGAACACGATCCAGAAACGCTGCCGTCTTCTCTGGACCAAAGCTCATTTAAAGTGGACTGAGGCAAAGTGGACAACTGTTCTGTTCTCAGTTCTTTCTGGAAATCATGGACACTACATTCTTGTTATTGCACTCAGTTCAAAAGCCTGCATCTCTGATGGTATGGGGGTGCATTAGTACCTATGGTACTGGCAACTTGCACATCAATGCTAAACGGTTGTTCCCCTTCAAACCAATGTCTTTTTCAAAGATGGCCTTCCATATTTCAGCAAGACAATGCTAAACCGCATACTGCAGCTATAACAACAGCATAGCTTCATAGTAGAAGAGTCTGGGTGCTGGACTGGCCTGTCTGCAGTTAAAATTTAACCCTTGCAGTTGTTGTAAAGCAGAAAAGTATCTCTACAGACCAAAACTATCTTTTGTACCAGTTTGTAAACATTCTTTTTTATGGGAGTCTGTGGGGACTGACTTGCTTTGGAAGCTAGCTGCAAGTGGCAACTCAAGGAATTGCAGTTTCCTTGCACCAATAAATGCTGAAAAGACAGACCCACTGATGAAGCTGGCACACACAAACACACCAGTATCAACACAGCCTTTACACCCAGTCTCTCCTTCTGCTCTCAGGTGCCTTAAAGCCGGCCTGACAATGGATAATGTCATCGTCGAAGCTTTTCTTGCCAGTCTGTCCAATCGCCTCTACATCTATCAGGAAAATGACAAGTAAGCTTCCCAGAAAAACAATCATTGGCTCTAACTTGTTGAAACAAGATAACTTATAGATGTCCACCCCTCTTCTTCAGGGATGCTCACTTGATTCCAGACCACACTATCAGGGCTTTGGGTCACATTGCTGTGGCCTTACGGGACACTCCCAGAGTAATGGAGCCCATCCTGCAGATTCTGCAGCAGAAGTTTTGCCAGCCTCCCTCCCAGCTTGATGTCCTCATTATAGACCAGCTTGGCTGCATGGTCATCACAGGCAATGTGAGTAGTTACATTCCAACATTATCTCATTGTAGGTATTGTAGGACATGTTTGAGCTTCACTGTGCAGTATTGCATTTGTGTCAACTTTGACAGAGTGGAAAATTATGAATTTATATTGCAGTTTGAAACTAAATCATGATCCAAGATGCTTTTGCAATAGATGCATTGTGAAAACCTGAAGACTCTGTTTATTAAAAATTGAATATTAGGAGTAAAAGGAGTCTCAGACATTTGGTTTCCAGTGGTAAAAGGCAACTTCTTATGGTCATTTCCAGCTTGACTGTATTATAATAACTTGGCCATATTTAATATAGACATTCACTGCTATAGTCATGTATGGTAGGCTTAGTCTAATCTACATGTTTTCAAATGAATCATATTCAAGATTATTTATTATTCACAGATTTTGATTTTTTATTGTGTTTTCCTCTCTAAAGATTGCCAGACACAATCAAACTCATAGCAGAGCAGATTTTTAATTACTTCTATGTTGGAAGGGGAACTTTGTATTTCATAATGTTTTATTCTTTTGCTTCCACTTCAGCAATACATCTACCAGGAAGTGTGGAATTTGTTCCAGCAGATTAGCGTCAAGGCGAGCTCCATGGTTTACTCTACCAAAGACTACAAAGACCACGGATACAGGTGAGCGCCACCATAAGAGGGCAGGCTCAAAATTTTAAAGTCTTCGCCTGAATCAGGTCTTTTGCTGACAGACTGTGAAGCTAATGCCATGGTGAGCTGTGCGTTCATCCACAATTTACAAGAATCTCTAATCCTCCCACAGTACTGGTTAGAACGTAAACACAAGATGTTTCAATTTTCTCTGCGAGTGTTCAGAACGGACAGGATTATGGCTATCTCAAAGGGACAGCTCAGGTTGAGCAGTAAGGAGACCGTGTCAAGAGAGGCATGGTCGAGATGGTTTGGACGTGTAGAAGAGGGATAGTGCGTATACTGGTCAAAACAGGTTGAAAATGGAGCTCACAAGCAGGAGAAAAAGAGGAAGACCACAGAGAAGCATCATGAACATAGTGAAGGAGGATGTGAAGATGGTTGGTGTGACAGAAGGAGATGCAGGGATAAGGTGAGATGGAGGGAGATGATCTGCTCTGGCAACTCCTGAAGGAAGCAGCTGAAAGAAGGAGAAGAAACACAGTGATCACCAGATGAGACTTCACCCAGTTTGTTCTCATGGTCATTGTTGTCATTTTATGGGCACTTTTCCATTTTCACATGAATTGCTAGTCCTTAAAGTATTGATCTGGATTGTAATGTTCATAAAATGAGTGTATGTGTGTGCACCTCTGCCATTTATGTGAATGGCGTCATTAAGTTTATTTATGGCATAATAATGCCTTAAGCTAGGTTTGGGTCATTGTCGTGTGTGTGTGTGTGTGTGTGTGTGTGTGTGTGTGAGCCACCGTGACTTCTCAGTGGATTTTAATTCTAATTAATTGGTGCACTACAGCCAACCAGTGACAATAACACTTCCTCTCTGTATTTCACTCTTTTACAATAACCTGTGAGTTTTGAGGGCTTGTGAGCTGAATGAGCTGCTTCATCACTGATGTTCTGATTTATTCATACTGACCATTAAAAGTTCTCTTCCTTTTTATTGTGTTTTCACTGCAAGCATTGCAGTTCTGTGCAGTTTTTCCAAAAGTTCTTATTTGTTTTATCTCCATCTTGCACTTCAGCAAGCAAAAGCTGTGTCAGTACTCATATGGGAGCCTGATATAGAAATGTACCCTTTAAATAATGCTGTTGCTTGAACCGAGAGCGCGTGCTACTGCTTTTCTTAGAAAGAAATGATCTCTTGTCTTTGTGCAGGCACTGTTCCTTGGCTGTGATAAACGCACTGGGTAACATAGCAGCGAACCTACAGGCTGAGCATATGGTGGACGAGCTGCTGGTCAACCTGCTGGAGCTTTTTGTTCAGCTGGGCTTAGAGGGCAAGCGAGCCAGCGAGAGGGCTTCAGATAAGGGCCCAGCTCTGAAGGTATGGCACATATACGTTAATGCAAATAAGGAAGGAACAAGGACACGGGAAGTAAAAACAGTGCAGTGTAGTCCAGCAAGAAGCCAAACAACTTAATGCAGGTGCACTTTTCAGCTCGGACATCTTTGCTTGATCTTCCTAACTTTCAACTTTGAGTAAGATGTAAGCATAGTATGATTATAAAGTCATTAAAGGTGTGCCCTCTTCCTGTGGCTAGAGCCAGGAGAATTGAACAGAGGAATGTTGGGAATAAATCTGTGCAGAATAGGGTTAGTTTCACTTTTATTTCAAGCTTCTTTTGTTTTACACAAGGAGGATAGGATCTCTGTTTTAAACTGTCATTTTTGATCTGAGAGGGGCTGTGACTTTTGCATCAAATGTTGCCCATAGATGTGTTCTTCTCTTGATTCCAAATAACCCCTCTCCATTGTCGTGGTTAAAGGATTTGAGAGGCTCCACTGGTAGTCATAGTTCATCTTCAAGTGGAAAATTCACCTCTGCTTTACTCCTCTGTATTACCAGGCATCAAGTAGTGCCGGAAATCTTGGTGTCCTTATTCCAGTCATTGCAGTGGTAAGTGGTTCAGATATTTTCACTTCCTTTGATAATTCAAAGTAAATGAAAATCTAGCACGTTTAAAGAGATCGGTTTCCCTCCTCATTTCTTCTACTGGTAGCTGACAAAGAGGCTGCCACCAATCAAGGAGGCAAAGCCGCGTCTGCAGAAGCTCTTCAGAGACTTCTGGCTGTACTCGGTGGTCATGGGATTTGCTGTGGAGGGCTCAGGTAGGAAAAGCTTGTTTCTGTTTTCACCGCATGACATTATCAAGACTGTAGTGTAATACATTGAAAATGCCAAAGATGAAACAAAATGAATGAGTCTGTTTGTAGCTCTGTTCCTGTGTTCGTTCTAGTGTTCTTGATTCCTATAAAAAATGTCAGTTTTATCAGTTTATTCTTTTAGTCTCATCATATTAGTCAGTTTTTCATCAGGAAGATATTTTCCCACAAATGGCAAATGCATTTTTTGGGGGATCACTGCCTTCCTCTGATTTCTTGTAATAGCTTTTTTAAATTTACATAGACTACATGGACAAACTTAATGGGCCACACCTCTTACTGAGTCACTGAATTCAGGTTTTTCAGTCAGTCCTTTTGTTACAGGTGTATAGAATCAAGCACCTAGCACTGCAGTCTCCTTTTACAAACAAGCAGGGTAATGCAACAGGATACTATCTTTGCAACAGTTCAGGTTGTGAAATTTCTTCCCTTCTAGATATTACACAATCAATTGTAAGTGTTATTGCAAAGTGGAAGAATTTTAGCAACCACAGCAACTTGGCCATAAAGTGGCAGATCATGTAAAGTTATAGAGCAGGGTTGCTGAGTGCTGAGGCGCATAGTGCATAACAGCCAGGCCCTCTTGTCAAACATCAATGCTCTTCTGGGTTAATGGCCAAACATTCCTTCAGACACACTCCAAAATTATGCAGAAGTTCTTCCTAGAAGAGTGAAAACGTCTAGCTGCAAAGTGATGCTAACTCTATATTAATGCAGAGGGATTGAGAACAGGATGCTGTAAAAACTCCTGTAAGTTCTATGTGTAGGTGGCCCAATGCTTACAGTGTATTTTTTCTGCCATTTCAAAGAAATGCTGCTGTATAAAAGTGAAGAAACATGCTCGTCCAGATCACTTTGGTGTGGTATGATAACAAAGTGATTTGGTTAATACTGGGTGATCTCGCTTTGTCAGTAAGACTGCTCTTCTCTCTAGTGATATTATCCATTTTAAAGACATTAATGATACATCTGTGACTGTTGAAATGTTCAGGTCTGTGGCCAGAGGAATGGTACGAAGGGGTTTGTGAGATTGCAACCAAATCACCGCTGCTCACATTTCCCAGTGGAGAACCTTTACGCTCAGAGCTGCAGTACAACTCTGCACTGAAGAATGACACCGTTACTCCGGTACTCCACTCATCCACAAACAAACTCGTACATTGTAGTTTATCTGCTGGCTCTAGTTTCTGACTGATTATTCAATTCCAGGCAGAGCTGAACGACCTTCGCAGTACCATCATCAACCTCCTGGATCCTCCGCCAGAGGTGGCTGCTCTCATCAATAAGCTGGACTTTGCCATGTCCACATATCTGCTATCTGTTTACAGACTGGAGTACATGAGGTATGACAACCTGCATTTTTCTGATGAGCAGCAGGGATGCAAAAAGAGTTGCTGAAGACTGTGTGGGAAAACATCCCACCTCCCTTGCTCTGTGACCTCAGTAAATACTTTCCTGAAAGGTTGATGGGTCAGTTGCAGACTGAAGTTCATATTATAGCAGATGTGAGGATTATCTGGGGTACATATCAGTTACGAGCTGTTAGCCAATAAGTGTGTGGTGTCTTTCAGTTTTACAGTCAGATCCACCCCTCACTCAGAATATCTGGTTTAAAAACACCAAGATGTCGACAGTGAAAATGCTTATTTCAAGCCTTTGTAACAACCTCACTAATCTTTGAGTGATGTCTCGGTGGCTGTGTTTAGCTTTTATATACAGCCTGTGGTTACATCCTACCAGGTACCAGGAAAAACAAAGAGAATATAAAAACATAAAACGGTTTTTTTGTAGGACATCATGGAAATTATAGTGGCCCTGGTTTGGGATTTCGTTTTCATAGCATACCTTCATACCTCTCATCCTATGACAGCTGGAATAGTTTCCAGCCAAAATCGGATAATAAAACTCATTTATGGATTATAGATTCTCCAGTTAACCAGTTAGCTGGTAGGTATGAAGTGATAGTCACACCGAGCGACTGTATCAAAAAAACTAATACGTTTTTCAAAAGTATTGGAGAATAAAGGAAAATGGAATTACTAATATCCTTTTTACCTAGTCAACTGATATCTGTCTGCTTTTGTTCAATAATTAATTTCTGTATTGTAATCATTCATTGCTGTATGTTCTCTGTGACTCGTTGCTCTCTGGCTGGTATAGTCTTTCTCTTCATGTTGGAAATCTGGTTCAGTCCCTGGTGTTTCTGTTGCAGCTGCTTCACCTACTGTATGCACTTATTCCATTTGTGCTGTACAGGGAGCGTTGTAGTGAATGGACAGTAGTGCAGGAATATGCAACATTTGCAACTTAAATGAAAATCACCTGTTTCAGGCATCAAACCAAAACCCATTAAAAACATAATTTTGAGCTGAGGAATAAAAGCAAACTCATTTCCGGGGTTTAGCACTCATTCCTGCTGCACTTTAGATGTATATTTTTCAAGACCAGAAAAAATCTCATGCACATTTTTATTTGTAATGATGTGACTATTTGGATATTTGACGCAGTGCTCAGTGATTGAGTGTAACCTTTATTCTGTCTTTTCTTCCCATCTGTCAGGATGCTGCATTCCCTGGACTCGGACCGCTTCCAGGTCATGTTTCGATACTTTGAAGACAGAGCAATACAGAAGGATAAATCTGGTAAGCACAACCAAAAAGAAGAGATGACATTTTCTAAAAATAAAATACTGTTACTCTCATAATTTATGGATAAAAAATGTCTGCAGGTATGATGCAGTGTGTAATTGCTGTCAGCGACAAGGTATTCGAGGTCTTCCTGCAAATGATGGCTGAAAAAGTAAGTGGGATGTTCTCATCTGAGAAGACACAGTATATCCTCAGGATTTACACTGTAACTTCCAGCTACCCCCTGTACCAGAGGGCACGTTTTAAAGCTTGATGTCTAAGTAGATGCAAGCAGTGACAGAAGAAGAAACTTATGTTTCCATATACAGCGATGCAACAGTTGATTAGCTCACCCAGCTGAAGGACTGATGAATCATCATTCACAGTAATCACTCCTCCTGGAGTTTTGGGCAGATTTTAATGAAACTTACACACAGTGATCACCTAACAGGTCTTCATCCAAATTGTGCTCAAGGTCAGGGTCACATTTCAAGCACTTTTCTGTTTTTACAAGAACTGCTGCACCTTCTACAATATTTTCACCCATTCCTCACCACAACAGATGAACGCATATATAATTTGGTACCGATTTTACAGGCACCTTTCTCATTTTCACAAGAATTGCTACTTCTAGAGTGTTGGTCTGGAGTGCAATAGTCATAAAATGAGGGTTTGCGTGTGTTCCGCTGCCATCTATAAGTGTATGTGTGCAGAGGGGCATGAGGGCTCGTGTGCGCCCCATTTTTCATTCATGAATATTACAATCCAGGCTAATTCTTTAAGAGTAGCGATTCACTGTTCCTCTCGTCTTGGCGGATTTTTGATGGTTCTCTTCTGTTAGAACTTCTGTAAACCTGCTGCTACTAGCGCTGTGATAGCTCAAACTATTGCCTTGCCACACATGTTGCACTTCTGTTAGATTGTGATAATCATGATCTTATTGGTCATGTTCATGGAACGTCCTGCTACTGTCCTGTATGATCGGTGCTTTGACTTAATGATGCATTCACATAGTTTCATGCTTTTCATGGCCATGATTACTATTGACCATGTAGGCATAATACTCCTGATTTCACCAGATCGATTTGACCTGGATATGACTTTTTGTGAGCCTCCTTGACCTCTCAGTAATTTTAATTCCGTTAGTTGGTGCAGTGCAGCCAATCAATGACAAGAACACGTATCGTTTGCTTTCTGTACTTCACACATTACAATAACCCAGGGGTTCTCCAACTGTGGGGCAGGCTCCACTCTTGGGGTGTGGCGCCACTGCAGGTGGGGTGCAGACAAACAGGTGAAAAATATTTAGGAAAAAGATGTGATTTTTATATCAAAAAGAAACAAGCAAACATTTGCTAATGTTCTTGTGTTTATAATATGTACCTTTAATTTATTGTAAGTGATTGATTTTTATTGTTGGTGATGAACTTTTTTCAGTTTCTGAGGTGAGGCGCACCAAAAAAGAAACCTGTGAATTGACAGGGAATTTGACCAAGATGAGCTACTCTTGCTGTTCAGAGGTCATGAGGTCTTTTTTGCACATGTTGAATACATGTGAAGTAATGTTGTAAGAGTTTTTGTAAATAATTTTTGTTAAATTATTTCTCATGACTTTTGATATCTTATAGTAGGGTCAACCCAGTATGTTCTGACTCTCAAGGATGTTTGCAGAGCTAAACAGCATCAGGCTGGAACATGTCCTTACATATAGCCTTCTGCTTGACACCTGAATGTCTTCTTGCAGCTCCAAGTGTCCAAGCGTCTTCTTTTTGAGTAATCCTGATGTTTCTCTCCAGGCCTGAACAAAAAATAAATATGTGAATGAGATAAAATACAGGATTTGTTATGCTCATTTGCGGCACTATATTTTTCCTTTAACTCTAATGAAGTAGCCTTGCATGATTCATAGTTCCAAATAATCTTTATCTTGGACTGAGTCTTGGTCAGAAACTAGCCATTTTAGCTTCTTTTCACCCTCTCTTTTAAAGCCAGCTTCCTTTTGATTGGGTGTGTTTTGTAAATGAGAGATTTGAACAGCTGATGTATGGTGCTTAAGTGCTCCCAGTGACATCATATAGAGCCAGGAGTAGAAAAAACTGAACCAGAGCATTTAGAGCAGTGTGAAACCTGAGCTTTTGGATCACAGGGATTACTTGTATCTGCAATAAGCCTTATTTATCTTCTGCTAGACCTTGGTGCAGCCCCTCCATTCATCCAGGTCCTCTTTCAATTAATGCAGTGAGGGTGCAGAAATATAAATTGCTCCTTGTACTTTACAAAGAAAATGAGGCATTTCATGTCACGGTCAATAATAAAATGACAACATGTTCTCTTTCTAGCCAAAAACCAAAGCCCATGAGGAGGAGCTGGAACGCCACGCTCAGTTCCTGCTGGTCAATTTCAACCACATCCACAAGAGGATCCGCAGAGTGGCTGACAAATATTTGTCTGGCCTGGCTGAAACGTGAGCTTGCACTGATGCACACGTTCATTTACTTAAAATGCCATTTTGACTCTCTTCCACTGGAGCCTATTCCCAGTGCTGGTTCATAATGAAAGCATAATCTCTCTCCTCAGTTTCCCTCACTTGCTGTGGAGCGGCCGTGTGCTAAAGACCATGTTGGACATCCTGCAGACGCTTTCCCTCTCCCTAAGTGCAGTGAGTGATGATCGTCAAGCTTGTTTGTCAGGGAAACAGCTTCTCTGTTAGCGTGTCTTTTGACTGGTTGTATCTGTTAGACCCGATTCTTTATTGGAAGCCCAAGAACAGACCAGAAACCTTCCTGTTAACATACAAAAATATTTATTGTGGTCACAGGTAAAGTATAGCAGCGCTGGACTCAGTCTGACAAAAGTTCTCGCAGGAATTCAGTCAGAATGAGCCCAGATCACAGGAATCAGTTCACATGTATCTTCTTGGGCTGGGCCTTGCCCCGTACAGAGGTGAATTGACACGAACCCGTTTGTAATTGGCCATCTATTATTGACGTGGACAGGCTTAACTGTCCAAAACAGTGAGATAATCAAAGTGTATGGATGTTGATTTCAGGCGCGTATCTAACACAGCAGAGAATGATAGACAAAAATATAGCCTGTCTCTTAGCACACAGAAACCAGTCCTGGCTGGTCATGTTGTCTTATAATTTGAATAAACAAGGTCATATCTTATACACAGTGTACTTCGAACAAAAACATAGATCTTGTACTCTGAAGAAAATACATGATGCTCCAAAACAAGGTCAGTTATGGTGGCACAGAACGGGCTTCTGAGTGTGAGAGACTCAAAGGACAGATGCCTGATGTCCAGATTCAAATTATTTCTAACAATCCTGACCCAAACAT
>VUQH01084006.1:0-25099 GCA_015106775.1 Etroplus canarensis
TACTTTTATCTTTAAACTATAACATAGGCACATAAGTACAAACGAGCAACAAGGAAACTTTTGTATGAAGCTTTGTTTAAAGTGTAACACTTACCATGAAAAGTTTTTATACCTGTGTGCTACTCAGACATTTACATATCAACTGTCTGTAGGCTTGCAAGAATCGAGTGACATATGCTATTGTAATGACAAATGAGGCAAGTGATATATTGTTGAACTTATTCTAAACATTAAAATTAAACAAAGTGTAATTGAAAATGCAAACAATTTTCTTTTTGATTTGAGTTACCCAAAATAATAAAATCAATACGATTTTATGGATGTCACCCCAATTTTTATGGTGCTTTAGGTGCTAAAAATTGTCAGCCTTAATGAGAAGTCTTTCCTGGTTTTACAAAGACAAGACTTTTGCTACTTAGACATAGCTACAAACAGAAGAATATTGATGTTTTTTCCAACCTTAGACCACACACAAAGAGAATTAATATTTGCTGGGAAGGAAATGATGGTGGTGTTTACCAGCTTTTATGGGAAGAAGCAAATGGTTTTAGTTTTGGATGTTAAAGTTGAAATCTGGCAGTCATTCACTGCAAATGCTGTCAGCGCTTGCAGTGCATGACTGTAATGGTTGGTTTTTGGATACAGGTTTATGTAAGGCTAGTCAGGTGACAGAAGATTTTAAGGGACAATGGAAAGCCAGCTGTAGTTCACTGAGAGAGTTCCTTGATTAATTCCACATTTTTTCTGGCACACCCAGAAACGCTTTTCTTTTATTGCTATCCCTTTATTCTCTGATGTGCACACAAACGCACAAAAAACATTGAGTCTTTACACCCACTCAAAGCTCAGAACAATTGTCATCCCAGCAACAGACTCAGGACTTTTGTTGTTACAAAAGTAACAACAAAAAGCAGTGACATTCACACTAACTCAGGAAGCAAAGGTTTTAGTTAAGGGATTATTGTGTCCACAGCCTGAAACATTATCTACACTTTATATAGTTAGGTCTATAAGTTTTGGGACAATGTATTTTTTTTTCTCTGTATACCACCTTATTGGATTTTAAACCAAACAGTTAAGATGTAAGTGAAGTGTAGACTTTTAGCTTTAATTCAAAAGGCTGAACAAAAGAATTACATTAAATGTTTAGGAATTACAAACACTTTTACATATAGTTCTCCATTTTCAGAGGCTCGAAAGTTTGGGTAACTATTGGAAACTATTTGGGTAAGATCAGGTAACTGACTTGGCCATTGAAGAATGTCCCATTTTTTTGCCTTGAGAAACTCTTGGGTTGCTTTTGCAGTATGCTTTGGGTCATTATCCATTCGTACTGTGAAGTGCTGTCCAATCATTATTGCAGTATTTGCTTAAAGTGTGAAAAGTATAGTCCTGTACACTTAAGAATTCATCCTGCCACTTCTAGAAGCAGTCACACCAGTAAACACTAGTGACTCGGTTCCACTGGCAGCCATACATGCCCATGCCATAATATTGCCTCCACTATGTTTGACAGACAATAAGGTATGCTTTGGCTCTTGAGCTGTTCCTTTCCTTTCATACTTTTCTTTTTCCATCATGCTGGTAAAGGTTAATCTTGGTTTCATCTGTTCAAAGATATTTTTTTTCTTTTTTATCCCCCAGAACTAGGCAGGCTCTTTTTGCTTTCTGGCAAAGTCTAATCTGGTGTTCTCATTCTTGAGTGCAACCAGAGGTTTGCTTTTCTTAACTAAGTAAAGAATTCTATGATCATCAACTTTAGTTGTCTTCTGTGGTCTTCCAGGCCTTTTGGCGTTGCTGAGCTAACCAGTGCATTCCTTCTTTTTAGGAATGTTCCAGATTGTTATTTTAGCCACTCCTAAATATTTTGCCGTCTTTCTGATAGGTTAACTTTTTGTTTTTCAGCCTAATGATGGCTTCCTTCACCTGCACGGCAATCTCTTTGGACCTCATATTGAGAGTTTCAGTGAACAAATGCAAGATCAACACTTGGAAGAGTTTTTCATGGAATAAGGGAATGGAGCTCAATTTGCAATGAAATTTCTCAGTCAATTGCCCCATTTCTTTTGAGCTTATGAAAATAGGGACTATGTATAAAAATGGCTGGAATTCCTAAAACAGTTGATGCAATATCTTTTTCAAACTCCTTGAATTAAAGCTAAAAGTCTGCACTTCAATCACATTTTGACTATTTGATTTAAAATCCACTGTGGTGGTGTATTGAGCCCAAAAAATTTAAATAAATAAAAGAAAACGCAACTGGATAATTCCAGTCCTGCAACTTGCTGCATTAGTGACTAAACCAGTATGACTTATTGTTACTCCTGTTTCTAATTAGCTCAGAATCCAACTTTTTTATTATTATTATTATTCATCATCAGACCCGGCAGTCCCACCTGCATTAAAAACTACGTTCCAAGACCGAATAGTGACCCAAAAATCTTTAACACTGCTTCACTGCACAGCTATGGTTCAAGTATTTCTCTGGAGCATACAAATATAATTGTAAACACATTGAAAGAAAAGTTTTTGATGGATAAGAAAACATTCATAAGTGCAAATAACCACTTGAGGCTATGCTTTTAGTAGAAAGACCATATTGTTTTAAAAGTAATTCATGTTAATCAAGATAAAGAAATTTTCACACGTTATTTGGTCTTTGACATGGCTCATTAAACAATCCCTCTACAGGCTACATTTCTGACTGAAGGTTTATGGGAAAATCTGTCTCTGGAAGATCATCATGACTATAGCTCTTCACCATAAAGTTCACATGAGGATGCAAGTAACGTGATTTTTTTATATGTTTTTATGTTTATTTTTCCCACAGCGTTCTTCTAGACTCATTTATTTGAGCGTCCTTCAGTCAAATGCATTGTAGATGACAGGTCAAAGATTGCGAGTCAAAACAAATTACTTGGTTAACAGACAGCAGTTTGAATCACACAGTGCACGTTTTTTAACCAGTGAAATCCAGTTTGATGATGTACACTTTATGTGTACAATGAATCTGCAGGAAGCATCAGTGTCTTAAATCAAAATCATGCTGTAATCCAAGCCGATGTGCCACTTGAAACCACTAGCACTGACAGCCTGAGGTCAAATCACACTTATGCAGGAACAAAAACATCACAGCAGTCAGCTCGGAAATACAAACACCATCAACCGTCACACCACAACCTATCCTATCATATATCCTTCCACCAACAGAACTAGCCAGGAACCTACACTAAACCACAAGTCCCATAGGATTCGGGGGCAGAATGAATGAAAATCCAGACACATACAACACTATTGTTTACCTATGTAAGACTGAAGCTCACGTATGTAAAATCAGTACTACTAGATGTATCTTAGGCCAAGTTGTAGACATAAAAGTACACAACATCATTCAAAAATAAATACAAATAAACAATCAATGTTCAGTCAGGACTGTCAGGCACAAACATTAAAAACAGGCTAAAAGCAGAGGTTCCTTTTCAGTTACAATTAGTTCTACCAAGAATTGTAATTTATTGGAAGGTTTGTCTACACTAACAGATTAAAGGCCAATGAGAGGCAAATGCATATTTTTATTCCATCTACAGTAGGAATTTTCAATGGAAAGTGGAGGAGGGAAGTAGTTCTGGTAAGAGTCAAAGTACATTGCAAAAGTACTCAAGTGGTTATTTACTGTAGGAAGAGTGTGTTCTGGAATTGAATGGAGTCATGTTCTGTATCTCTGAGGGAGCTTAGGCATTTGGTATAGTGGTCAGGTTGGATCGTGAGCCAATGTTAAGAGCGTGCCTCATGTCTCAAACAATGCTTTTGAGTTACAGCACATTGTTTGAGGTTGGGGCATGTGGTTGAGGAGAGGTCTAGTACACAATCTGAACTCCACTGCCTGTGGTTCTCATATGCAGTCTCAAAAAAATAGTAGCTTTAAAGACAAACATTAAATAGGATTTACCCTGTGTTTTCTGGTGATGGTGTTGAAAATGCTATATTCTGATTAAAAAGTGTTCCTTTAATTTTTTTTAGCAGTATATAAATTACTGAAAAACATCAATATTAATTGTGTACCCACTCAAAAGTGTAAAATGACCTAATTTTGATAAGATACAAAAACATCTGGAGGAGACCTATAGGTTTTCTCCTTGTGATAAAGACTTGCCACTTTACAATAATAGGAACTTAATATGAACTATGATTTACTGCAGAAGCATGCACTGAAAATTTTTTCAAAAAAGTGTTTTGCATTCACTCTACAATTTGAAAACAAGCTGAACACATTCCATACACCACTGATGGCAATGCAGAACCAGAACGTCAATGACGCAGTAGCTCATCCAACTCAAGATCTCTTGCAAGTCTTGGGTTTTTGCAATGTGTGAAGCACAAAAAAAGTGATACATTTTCTTGTCACTGGTTGGCTGTATTACACAAACTAATGAGAATTAAAATCCACTGAGACATCATGGAGGCTCAGAAACAGTCATATGGTGAAAGTTTGAGTTCAGGAGTATTATGACTACATGGTCAGTGGCGACAACAGACATTACAAGCAGGAATATCTGTAAATGCATTAGCGTGTATTGGTCATAAAACTGATATCAGCATAATGGCAATAGGAAGGCTCTGACCAACCAGTAGTACCATTCCATCAATGATCATGATCAATAAGCTTATGATCATCACCATCTACAGTAACAGTACAGACAACTAGACTCCTGACCTTGAGTTAGAGCCCAGTTTGGGTCAAGACCCATTCGGTGATCACTGTGTCCAAGCTTCACTAAAATCTGACCAATACTTTAGAAGCAGTAGTGATTTTTGTGAAATGTAGATCGATGAGTAAACAACTGCACAGGCAGACAGGCAGACACCACACCACAACATTACCTCATCAGTCTTTTGACCAGATGAGCTAAAAATCACTGGGGTCTATGTTCATCATTTTTGCGCTAATGTCACATGATTGCCTGATCCCAAGTTCTACAGCCAAAATCAGGATTAAAAAATTAATTTCTGCTGGCATTGTAAGAACGTTCCTGCTGTAAAATAAATGCTACGCATTGCCAAAAGATTTACTACCAGAGTGCCACATTAAGGGACTTTGTTATGTTATTGCAATGCCCCATTAAATGAAATGCATCCTTTGTTTTACAGTATTTTCCTGGAATATTGTCAGTCTTCTGGACCATTTGGTAGAAATTACTAGAGATGGGCTGTTATTAGAGCAAAGTGTCTGATCTATCACAGCTTTCCAATTTTTCTGAGTAAAGTGCAGGAAACACACAAGATTTGGAATTTGTGTTTACTCTTCAGTGCAAATTCCAAATGAATGTGTCTGTAATGGACATGTGAGCACTCGACTAAGTGCTTAGCTAAGCTTAGCTTAGACTGGAAAGAAGTCCAGCATGGCTGGTCAGATCCATTAATCAGAATCTGAATACTTTATTAATCCCAGAGGGGAAATTGCATTTTGTTACAGACAGACAGTTATATATAAATAAATCTAAATTTGAAAGACAGTAGATATAAATTTAAAAAGTAAAAAATATGATAAAAAATAAACAAACCTGTCTGTATAAATTGCTATATGTAACACACATAACTCTAGAGTTAACCACTGTATACAATATGCAATATGTACAATATGAAACTCTCAAGAAGTCACAAGGAGGAATTATAGTTTGATGGCTACATGTAGGAATGATTTCGTGTGGCATTCTGTGGTGCATCATGGCAGAATAAGTCTGCTGCTGAACATGCTCATTTCTACCAAGCTCCACACCCATGACGTTACTGGCCTTGTGGATCAGTTTGTTGAGTCTGTTGGAGTCCACTGCTCTGAGTTTGCTGCCCCAACTCATGACAGCATAGAGGATGGATGGACCTTTCTCTATTCTTGCTTCCTTCTTAGCTATCACGCCATATCATCTGCTGACTGGCATCATTTCCTTGTGAGGACCAATACCACAGAGGAACAAGTGCTATTGCAGGACTGCAAATTTTCTTGAGTTATACATTGCATCATATGACTCCAGTAGGACTGGTTACAGAACACCTTTTGTAGAACTCATGCTTGTCCTTATTGTTTCATAAATATAGGGAGAACTGGAACATAAAATATTAATTTTCAGCATCAGTGGCAATTTCAGTGATAGATAGGAACTTATTTAAGCCCCACCTGCTGTTTGGAGGGGGGTTTAAGGCAAGAAGGTAGCAGAATAATGTTCTTCAGCTCTGCTAATTGGCATACTTTCACACAGGCTGGAATGCTATAACATCTACCTCTATTCCCTGAGGGAGGTTTGATTCTGCAGGCATTTACTTAGTCAGAGGAAGCCTAATGTAGATAAAAGAAAGGTAGAATGACTTCTTTATGAACATATAGAGCAGGGGATGGTCTCTCACTTTTGGACACACGTGGTATTTTGGGGGATGACGATGATTCTAGCACTGGTATTTTGATGCACCGGGGGATGGAAAAGGGCTGTGGCTACAATTTCTCTCATTTAGGGGCCTCTGTTGTCAGGCAGATGTCATGCCCCATGCACAGCAGGGGGGTTATGAGGCAGGGGAATGAGAGGAGAAGTAGGAAGGTTTTTGGGACAAAGTGGAGCACTGTCTCTGCGGGATGGTCACACAGGCACAGGATTGATGGGGTGGTGATGAAAGATGAAGATGTCAGGGAACAGACACCCATTGAGAGTGGGACCAGTAAGAGAGGCCTACTGGGGAACCTAGGGGCCCATCATCACCTCCACTCTTACTGCTGGGTAGAAGAAAGTGGAGGAGGCGAGAATAGAGAAAAAGGGGGAATGTCCAGTAGAGTACACACACACACACACACACACACACACACTACGGGTTTATTATTCTAGAGTGTGACCTGAGCCAGCTGCTCCAGCATCTACAGAACCTAGGGTATGTGTGCATGCAAGATGCTGTGAATCAATTACTTCTCTATGCTACCAAGGTAAAAAAACAACTTCACACTCTGCTTGTGTGTGTCATGCTGGTGGGCTGTGGAAAAGAAATAACAAACCTAGTTGCTTTCCCATTTGAAGGCCATGACATTTTGGGTCAGTGCTCCATTGCCTGGCTTCACAGATATTTCTGAGACACAGAAATATGAGACTGATAAGCATCAGTCCACTAAGGTCACACCAGGTACACAGCTGGAGAACATTTCTTTCTTAATTGCAATAACTCAGGGTATTAACTGATACTAATTGGCAATCCAGTGAATCTCAATGGAATTGTATGGTTATTTTTGGCTTTTGTTAGTACTGGAGTACATAGAAATGACATAAACTAAGGGAGATAGATGGGGATTGAATGTAAACTAAAGACACTGAAGGTTAAGATTGATATTTTAAACTTTGGTAACTCTAGTAATTTTTGATAATTTCTTTCATAATGCATAATTTCTATACATCCAGTGAAAGAAAGGTAAAGAATATTCCTACAACTGGAAATTAATAGAGCCAGTATATTTTATAATATATTCATCATGTGTTCTGTGTATGTTACCTTTTTTCTGGCAGTTTATAGAACTATGTTTCTTCAAGAATATTCTCATTTAGGGGAAAGCTGAGGTGTTTTTAATTCCTGGCAGCCTCCTCTAGCTGTATCCACAGACAGACAGTGAGACGGATGAATTGACTATTGTTTAGGGAGCATGTGGCATTTAAGTCAAGGGACAGAGTAACCAGAGACAGACCCTCTCCACATCCCCACCAGGGAGCTGAGCCAGAGAAACTCTAGTCACGTTCAAATAAATTCTTTCCTGTCCAAATTGACACCCTTCCGTTGCCACGGTGTGGCTTTGGTTTAGTTTACAGTAATTTAGAGTCTGGGTGGCACAGGAATGTGGTAAGGGACAGAGGCTTGTGGTGCATTTAAGATTACTAACATACTCAAATTATGGGGTGGAATTCAAACACTTATCGTTTTTCACATACTCAGAAGCGGAACCTGCTTCTAGGATGAATTCTTTAAAATTGGTTCAATATAAATCATCAACAGAGCAGTATTTTTTTTTTGCTTAAAAAAAATTTCTTTTAAATATCTTCTCTGGAATAGAAGCTCAACTATTTATACTTATGACTGGCATTTCTTAAGGTCAAGGCAATCTGTGCTGGTTAACGTCTGAAGATGAAACACTTTTTCACTACCTGTTTTTTCCTGACATCTTATACAGTACTATTGGACTTAAGGAGCATAAAATAACTCATTTTAAGGTAGGGTTAAATGACGGTGCAAACTGTATGTGGAACATACTATGTTGTGTCCAAAAAGATACCCCCTGAGGCTTCTTTGAAGCTCAGCCAATCAAAATCCCAGCCAAACCATCTGCTTTTAATAAAAAACAATAATCATCCTCACCAAACGAATAATATCAAGCAGTGTGCGTATTCTTTGCAGCACGTATAGGCTTGTATAGACTGGCCCACCACAGGAGTTAAATTTTACATTCTTGAGAATAGTTACACAGGTGGACTCAGTTCTGATCAATTTCAACCAATGATAGACCTACATTTTCTACAGGCAAGATCTAATAAAAGTTCCCTATGTACACAGGGAAGATAGACACATGGTGTTCATAAGCGACATAATGCTCTCGCTGCTAAAATGTAATGAAATCCCTACAGTAACAAAAAATTAAAAACACACCAAAGGAGATCTGCAAACATACACATATAGAAGGCATCTCTCTTACACTCACTGTCTCTGTTTCCTTGTCTGTTCCACTTTTCACCTTTCATCTACTTGTAATCTAAACTGTCAGCACTGCTTCTGAATTTCAGCCATAATGTAAAAACTTGCATTCGAATGAGAGATTTTTGTTTTTATTAAACACAGCGTCCATCTTTCCTTCCCTGGGAAGACAAGACCAGTAAGGACAATCAGCAACAGTATCCCTACAAATCAAATGAGTCACCAGTACACCAATGTGAGTTCTTTATATAGTGAGGCAAAAAAGGCTGCAGGTGTAAGAATACATGCTAAAACCAAGAGCTTTAGTTTCCTTTCCCTAATCATTCTGTGCACATAGTTTAGACATAATAAAAAGTGAAAATTAAAAACCCTCAATTAGCACTGAACATTATCTTGGGTTTTGCAGATCTGGCTAATATAAACACCAGACTGAACCCAGTCAGAAACAAACACAGTTTCGCAGTATAATATAGTCATGTAGCGCAACGCAGGGGTTACGCTATGTAGTTACATATTACTATAAAGATTAAAGCAGTGTAAGGTTTACATATAGCAGAAGAACAAGCAGATGGCTTCAGCCTGACACAAAGCCCAAACCATTTCCAATGTCTGCAGCAGACTCCCAATGGAAAAGTATTACCCAAAAGGAAACGTCTACATTTTAAAAATCCTCCCTCTCCATCTGTGGAGTGCTGATGATGTCTGCAACACGGACCACTTGGGTTCCTACTCATTTTAATGAGAGACTAGGCTGAATGTCAGTGTTTATAAAGGAGACCTATTATCATTATTACCATTACGTATTTCCATATGTAGCTGCCCTGACCATGACCGCTTACAATCTGATTATTACAATAAATCTCTCCAGAAAAAGGACACAGAGCAGTTAGCTTCTTTATGGCCAATGGTCCTCTTTCCAAGGTTGATCACCACACAGAAACAAAAGATGAAATCTGCAGCGAGTACAAGGTCAGGACAGTTAATCTCTCACTTTGAAAGACAGAAAACATCTCAAGTCAATAAAATACTAAAGAAATGAAGTGTAGAGTTTATACACTGCCAGTGGAACAATCTGACCTAGCAGTGTGTGACAACAAGGCTGAGTTAGGCCCTCAACAGTCATAACATTGATGCTGGAGCATGAAGTAACGCTGGACGACTCTTAATATATACATGCAGAAAAAATACAAAGTGCTTACTGGCTGCTGGGAGATGAGTGAGGAGTGCTGGAGTTACAACAATGTTGTTTTTGTGACGAGAGTCTTGAAGAAAAAGAGAGGTATGATCCAAACACATGTGGAAACTTGCTGTTTTAATTCATTCTTCTGCAGCGTCCTTTTTTTACATAAGTGCACACTTTAATGCAAGCTACACAGAGTTCCAGGTGGAGACACCCAATAGAGAAATTCCAAGATAACAGCATTAAATCATCTGTCAAGATGTACATATGCACAGGGCATTCAAAGTTCATATGAGAGAAAGTTTCTCTTTTGTGGTAGCCCTGAGTTAGACAAAAAAAAACTGGCATTTCATATCTCATATGAGGTCATCTGATTTCCTCATCTTTACTTTAGCCACATATTTTTCATAAAATTTGAATGAAATAACAGCTCTCTTCCATTTCTCTCTTCACTGAATACTTAAAACAACTTTTTGACTTGGGATAGACTGGGAATTACACCTGTTACAATATGAGGGGTAAGAAAGGTATTTTAACAGAATACAAAAGAACCCTAGACTTAGCCTTGGAAAATATTTATAAACCCATTGCTCTCCATTACAATAGTAAAAGACCAAGACTAACATATCACAAATCTTAGTGTGTGCAGTTTTGAACACATTTGCATTTTTGCACACGGTTTGAGTTAATGACAATGTGTGTATCATTTGTATCTGGAGGCACTGCTTGAGTCTTTTGTGATGGTGGGTGGGAGCCAAGGCCTGGCTCTACTGCTCCATGTAGGATCTGGCTCTGTTTACCTAGAGCTGATGGAGTCCAGATGGGCTTCCTATTACTCTCCTCTCCTTTATAGCCATGCTCATTCTGGACCAGCGATTCCAGCAGCAGGACAGCTGGACAGCTGGGTCTTAATTGGGAGGCAAGAGATGGCTGATGTTTAGATGGAAATCACTGTGTCCTTCAAAGGATGGAAAGATACTGTGAACAGGAAGTGACAGAGAGCACTGGACTATGGACTGAAATTGCTTTAGTGGTAATAATACACAGGACTATGCTTTGATGCAGAGTATTTATAAAATAATCCTACACCACAACATCTTTTTACAGACCCTGAAGTGTCATTTTCTTTTACGAGGATTTCTTGTGGGCAGGTTTCACACTCCTCATGGTAAGACTCAAAAGGAAACCAGGCCTTCCCCTCCGCTACAGAGAAGATGGGGGGCTTCAGGGAAAAATGAGCCCTGGGCATAATGCGTAGATGGTCTCCACCCCCTGCTTTTCTCTATGGAAAAGCAATCCCTAAGCCCTCAGGGTAATAGCTTCCATGTGCTGAGCCCCTATACTCCAAACAAAACTGTAATAACAACATGGGAAAAGATCTATGTTATTGCATTGCATGTCATAATCTTCAAAGAATGATACTTGGGCTTGTCTGAAAGATGCACCTCTGAAGACAGTTGAGGCCCTAATGTAAGGCCTGTTTAGATATGTCACTGAAAGCTCATCATCACTCCCACATGCAGACACCCAACTCCATACACATTAGAACATTTGTTACAGACATTTATGGGTAACACACTCTACAGAAGATATATAGCATATTTGAAGACATGGAAATATTTTACAGACCTGAATAATTTAAAAAAATCCACCTTGAAAAATATACATTTACAGAAAAACGCCTTCATCAGTTTAGGGAAGTATTATTTCAAAATCAACATACACACCCTGAAAGGTATTCTAAATTGTGTATTGTACAGTAGATGACATGAACTGCAGATAATGGACAATGATGGAAGCATGTGAAATTGAATGGGGAGTACAGGTGCAGCAGCAGGTCCAACCGTTATAGTAGGAGATAGTTTAAATTTTAATCAAAAGTTTATGGACAAGTTACAGACAATAAAATGCCAGTATTTAAACAGTAAACAGAATTTTTAAACTAAAAAAGAAACATGTCAAACTTAAAGGTGCTGTGTGTCTTAGCAGATGTGTAGCACTAAAAAATGTAAGTAAACATACAATAATTTGAGTTCTTTCTTCCAGTATTGTAGAATTTTACTAGTAACACCTTTTACATTACTGATATTGTGACATCACATTCATGAATATTTGACTGCAGTAATTGTATTCATAGAGTAGCAGCTGTGCAAGTGTATACACAGAGAGAAACAGAGTTTGCCAAGGACACATATGAATTACATTTTGAAATCGAACCTCCTTCCATCGCTGTCTCGCAACTTGGGCTTACAGATCACATTCAACACACTGTCCGGGAGAAGTGCAAGAAAACAACTACAAATATGGACTTGCATGTGTGCTTTTAACAAAAAAAAAAAAAAAAAAAATCACTGTTTTCTTAGTCAATGGGCCCTAAGGACACCTCTCTGTCCAATATGATTTATCTATACTTCAAATAGCCAAGAAGTCTGAATTTCACCAAACCACAACAGCAAAGTCTACATTGACAGCAATCCAGATCACACTAGCTTGGTCAGTGCATGGAGCTGCCTCCAAATACATATCAAGGCTTCTCAGAGGAGTTCTTGACTTTCTTTCTCTGCTTCTACTTACAGGTGGAAATTTCTTGTGACCCCATTAATGAGCACAAATGACTGATTTGTGAAGACAAAAGTCATGAAAAGAAAACATTACAAGAGTAGCAACAGTAAGACAACATTACTGATGGGCTATCACCTGACTGGTCTGATTATAACTCAGTGGTTGTTGTCACTTTATTTTCCTGAACAGATGATGTCAGAATGTAAGACTAGAATCCACTATTCAGCCAAACCCACATCTGACAGAATAAGGGATCTACTTCCAGTGTAGATGTCTCCCTCATCTCTCCTCTCCACTGTTTTCCTCAAAACACTTTCCTTACCAACCCTGTCCCTCTGTAGTCCCTCTGTAGTCAAAGTGACTATCAGTCTGAGCATTGTCATGCTCCAGACTAAAGAAAAGAACAAAATGGATAAATCAAAGTGAAATGGCATTTCAGTTTAACTGCATGCATGGACATTTATATGCATCAGCATTTAAGCCAGCTGGAGAAGGGAGGCAAGCAAGGCTGAGTTAAATGACATTTTCCATTCCTTCATTACTTAACACCCGTGTGCAGAGACATTTACCCCAAATTCACTCGACTGGACTGCAGCAAAGACCTGTGAGGCTGCCCAAGTCTTTAAATGAACGATTAGGAAATGGATATCCACGCTTAATTCTAAATGGTTACACATGAAAACACATATTAATGTCCCTGTTGGATCCTCTTTCATCTGTTTTGGTCTCTTTTTCCCTTCTTTCCATTTTCCTGACTCTGCTCAATGTAAAAAAGTTCATCTGGCAGGAATGTGTTCCAAATATTTGCTCCAGTGAAGTCGATTATTATTCCAAATTCTGACAGATGACAAACATACTGCACTCACTCACCCACCCAACCTTAGCATTGGCATGAATATTTTCACACTGGTGGATATTGATTCCTTGAGGCTACCTCTACCGCTTACATAACTCACTGTCATATTGGTCCAGGAATATCTGTTAAAAGGGCAACAGGCCATTGGACTACTGTAGCTATGAAATCAGTCACTTTTGTCCAGGTGCACTCAGTCCGCCTTGCATTTTCAACTAAATCACCATCGTTGTTCTAGATAACAATGGAATGATTGGATCTTCCTGAGCCATCAACCTGACTCCAAATTCCATCTGTAGGAGAATAGAGAAGGTATTGTTCTTTTACTGCTCCAAAACAAACACAGTAGGTGACCTACACTCTGCAGTCTCCGCAGTATTTTATCTGCAGATAGTCAATAATAGACAGTGGTCAGTTTCCTTAATTAATTCCCAACAGGAGCCAGCAGGTTTACCTTTCCTACCTTCTTAACTTATTTTTCTCTTTCCTGGGATCTGTCAATCTCTTTCAGTCCTTTAAACTCAGCTTCACTTCCTCATATCTCTGCTTGCCTTTTGCTCTCAAATATCATCAGCTCTGAGCAGTTTAACACACCCGGCCAAGGTCAACCAACACCCAGCACTCATGGTAACCTTCACAGCTGTTGCAAATGTGCTGAATGATCAACCCCAGCTATCACTGAGAGTGTGTGTGTGTGTGTGTGTGTGTGTGTGTGTGTATATATGTATATACATATAGTGTATGATAACAGGAATATTGAGTAATCTGAAAGCCAAAAAACAGATACTCATGGCCAAATGAGTGTGTCAGAGCCTCAATCTCTGAAAATATATGCATATTGTTTTTAACAGGTAGTAGGAAGTGCATGAAAGCACGTGAAAAGGGATTGTTTTTGTACTTAACTGAGATCATGCTGTAAAAGCAGCTTATAATGGGGACCATGAATGGAAAACTTGACTAAATTAGAAATGGCACACGTCCAGGGCTTCTGATGTGTGAATCAGTAGTGCCTGAATCTGAAAATGGAGTTCAGCAAGTTCAAACACAAATGAAGATGGATTGGGCTTATTGCAAACATACCAGCATGTCTTTTTAGTGATAATACAGACTTAGACAAGTATGATGCACTGCTACATATCTTTCGTCAATCCTGACATTTTCTTCAAGGATATGAAATCTCCAAATGTAGCGGTCTGGTAGCAGAAATTTCATATTCTGTTTTTAAAAGTGAGTTCTAACTTCAAGTGATTCATATAAAAGCTATTGACATATCATGAGGGAAAGGTCAAAGCAGGTCACCTCTTTTTTTGATTGACACTGGTCAGTAGAAAGGAAAAGGAATAGGATTTATAAATATTTTATTGTACCGATCAGAGCTGGAGCTATCTAAATATTTAACTATTCAGATATTGCTAATTTCAAACGTTAATATACTATTTCAACTTGTTCTTACTCACAGCAGTGATTCTCAGTTTCCAGAACACACATAGTCAGCAAATCTTCTACCATTTAGAAAAACTGACATTCTGAGTAAAAGAAAAGGTGGAGCTGGAGAAAGAATGAAAAATTAAAATAGCTAAATGCCTCAAAACAAGTGACGTGTTCACTAGTAAGGGATCAGGATCTGGATAACTCCCTTCCAGATGAACATAATCACCAAATGTATTAATAGTCTGGCACATACTAACAAATAAGGTAACAAAATTGGCAGTCTGGTGGCTTGCATGAACAGTGTGGCCCTGGGTGGACTCAAACTTACAGCCTTAAATACTGGTTTAGTCCAATCCACTTTCAGTTTATCTCATCACTAAATTTAGCAACTAGACTTTTGATGTAGTGAAGGAGGACAGGTAGAGGGTTGGTGCGAAGGAAGAGGATGCAAGGGATAGGGTGAGATGGAGGCAGATGATCTGATGATCTGTGGCAACCCCTAACGGGAGCAGCCGAAAGAAGAAGAAGAAGACGACTTTTGGACAAACAGTATTTTATCAAAATATTAGTTATAAAATCACCATCCTTAAAAATTAAAGCCTTTAATCAACACAAAAGACAAATATAATTCTTGAGTCGTGTTGAATGTCTTATAAGTGAGTATCAATATTTTTAGTGACCTTAAGAAAATTTAACGGCAGGTCTCGTGGTTGTATCTCCTTAGTCATTCATTTTTTGAACAGGGTAAACAGGATACCTTGACAAGCTGAAAGAATCCTCCCTTGTTTGAAATCACAGGTCAGTATACTGCCAGTGTAATCCTGCCAACACAAACTTGAATCAGGCCAACACAAGCCAAGAGATTTCCCTTGAGAGTCAAATCTGGAAGTATAACTATGGACTGACAGTAGGGGGGACAATAGTGGTTCAAGAAACAATAGCACAAAAATGTTTGGGGCTCATACACAATGCAGAGATGTGACTGCAGTCGTGTGGTGGTATCGTGGTACAGAAATAACTCATGGGAAAAAGGAAAAGGAAGCAGCATACTGCTTCTGAATATTTTTGGATGAATGTGAATATCAGACTTATGCAGGGCCTCATAAATCTATGAATACACTCAAGAAAGGCAGAGTGAGCCCAGATGACATTTTTCATAACTCTGCCTTGACCAACAGCAGATGTTATGTGACATACACTATGACATATCAAGAGGTATAAACCACCATTTTGCATTTTTTTTTGGAAAATGCACCATTCTACTAATGTGAAAACAGTGAGACAATTTAGACAAGATAATTAAGGTTGGTTTTCAACATCTGTTATCAACCTTGCAAAAGTTTATACATGAGGCCCATTAAATCCTCTCTCCTTTGTGTGCATGCATGTGTGTGCATGTGTTCCCATTAAGAGGAACATTAAACACAAACTGGTTAGAAACTCATCCTGGCAATATACGGTCATAAATATTACTGCAAAACTGCACAAAATATCCCACACCGTTGAGACTCATTCATCTACTAAGGATGTTTACTTCACATTATTTATCAGTATTACCCAATCACACTACAGTTTGTGCACATATAATGGGGTAACCAGCAGAAGTAGGACACAGTTTATGGGTAATAAATTAACAAAAAATGTTAACATCCCCTGCAGTGATGATGAAGACCATGATGATGGATGAAAACATTATGCTTGCATGAACAAAACTAATTACGTTGAGAAATAAAGAGATTTGTAAGTTGCAACTGTTGCTGTATTACCATGCGAAATTCCTACTTAATCCTAACTTCCCTTTCTGCTGTCATCCAGTGCTAAGTGAGGAGCTGAAAGCTTGACTTTTTCTCATTCTGATTTATTTTCCAATCTTATCCTGAGACATATGTCACTCGCTTCATTGTTATGAATATACACAGCACAGCCTGCATCTTCAAGTTAATGGCAGGAACGTCTTGAGTTTAAAGTCTTTCCTGTCACACTGTGCTGAGCTGAAGTGCAGTTTGGGGTAGTAAAGGCTAAAGTTTACCTGTGAATTTTACTCTCGAAGAGTTTTCTGTCAGTGTTAATGCAGGAATGAAACCAAAACATAACAAGAAGTTGGAGCAGCCTAAAATAGGATTCAGTCAGATAGAATTTAGTGTGTCCCCAATCACTCTTTAAAATTGATCCAAGCAAGTCTACGACAGGGAAGAAAGCCCCATGTGTGCCGAATGTCTACCCCCTTGTGGACATAAGACATAGTGCTCTGTCCTTTGTCTTCAAGTTGCATGCAGGATGATCTAAAATAAGAGGAAAACAATTAAACAACACCCTCGATAATGGCAAATCAATAAAAACTGCTAGAGGGAGCGCAGTTGGTTTAGCACAGACATTATCATGAAGGTATGTGAATCCTCTAGTCCGTTCTTCTTTGCTCACTGTCCTTGTGAATACAACTGTCAGGTTAATCTTCATTAATGTGAGACAAACATGTGGTTTGACTATCTATGCCAAGCAACAGTGTAAAGCTGTAGAGGCTGCCAACGTCAAGCCCTACAGGCTATACTGAAGGCAAAGGCAGCAGTGTGCAAATAGCCTGCAAACTGAGGGGAAAAAATACTATTATCTCGTCTCTTCCAACTTTAGACTAGTATCCAAAACATATCAGTGGCCCTGACTCTCTTTGCACACTCTGCTTTGCTCATTCAGCTTTCACTTCCTCTACTCATCCATCTAACTAAGAGTGAGGCTGGCACATAAAGCACCTTGGGAAAAGATACAGGAAAGGAGATTTTTCTGAAACTGATCCTGAACTCCGATAGGACTTTCCACACAGACTGGGAAAAATTTGGTTTCCTGGAAACATGAGAGACATAGGTTGTTTACATCCTAAGGCTATATGCATTTGCAAAACTGTTTTGGATGCCTTTGGCAATGTGTTTAATTTCTGATAGTGATCTCAGGACTGTTGCTTAGACAGTGATTCAATATGGCATTGTCCTGGCATTGTGCTACAGATTAATCAAAGAATTCTTTCAGCACATTCACTCAGGCCAAGATTTCTTTGATTAGCTTACTAATTCTTGAAAAAGGATGGCTTTTCCCCACATCTTAACACTAAAATGCAGTAATGCAAGTTTTTCAAACAGCACATATACACAACCAATTGAGTAAATAAAAGTTTCCATATATTAAAGCTCTAAAATTTTATTTCAACAAATGGGACAGAGAGCAGTTTGAATATTTAACAGAAGTAGCAGAGTATATTGACAACACACAACATATATAAATGCAAAATAGAAAATACAGGGAGAGAGACAGGGCTTTTTCTGTCTGCCATGAAACCAGTATGATTCATCAGCTGTATTATGGATGTTATTATTGGCTGTGGGAAAGGTACTTCCTCTCAGCAGGGATAAATGCCATCGATATGACGTTTCTGTGGAGCATTTGTGTTAATCATTTCATAACAGCTTGTGCAGGTAGAGCTCTCTTATTTTCCTCAAAGGTGCTTTATGTCATCTATCAAATTATGAAGCCACTGCTTCAGATCATACACAGCATTCTCCCATCAAATACACGCAAAGATTGCCACTAGCTGTCAATCATTTTAACTGACCCAGCCTCTCAGATCCCACAAACTGAATAATCAGTGATTGCCAGTCGGCAGGTCTATAAAGCCTAGTGTTTTCCACGTCTAGACAGACTGGGGGACTGGCAGCCATGGGCATCTGAGTAGCATACTGCGCCCTGTTTAACCACAAGGATCGCTCCACTGTCATATAACAACATAAATCAATCCATTGCATATAAACAGCCTATAAGTGGTGGGGTGTTGAGGAACCAATTCGAGAATGTGAAAAAGAACAGTGAAAGAATTCTCCTTTGATTAAACACGTTAGTGCACGTGATTCTGGAGGTTAAACAGAGCAGTACAATAAATCATCATGCTGAAACTACAATATAGTCTCTGACGTTCCAATGCAATGTGTGTTGCACATGTTTGGGTTGATTTTGCAGCTCTGTGGATGAAGTGAGACAAAGAAGAATTGTCTTTGAGTTGATTGTTAACTGAAACAGTGTTTAAAATGTGTGCAGCTCCACACTAAGCAAACCCTGCACTGAGGTGTGCAAACCTAAAATTTCACACAGTTATCTGGGCAAATAAGAATAGTTCTGACTGTGGGCAAAGCGTTCATCTTGCCAAAAAACAAATATTATTTCCCCTCTTTAACTGGCCAAGGACTGACAGAGACATACTGTACTAGGCCTCTCCTCAGGCTTTCCAGCTGAAACCTCACACAGACCTCAATTTAACATGGCTTGCAGTGAAGCCTGGAAAAAATTATACCACCACACATATTATCATATTAATTACCACAGTGTTTTTTTCACTCTCCAGGAGGAGAAAGAATCACATAATACAGAATCACAAAAATGAAAATGCTGTCTAACCAGAGGAATTTGTTTACACAGAAGTCAAGACACAAAAAAGTAGAGAAACATCCTTAAACAGCAAGAAAAGACTTGCAAAAGAGGCTTTCAAAAAAAAAAAAGGCTAATTGCAACATCAAATTCGCATACTTCATGCTGAGACGATTAACACGCTGAGCAATGCTGGTGCTTTTCAAGAACACCAGACTTTCTCAAACTAAATACAAGGCTGTGACAGTATATTTAGGAATCTGCAAATGTAGATAATAGCGCTTAGAATGGGAATATCTTTGGCACAGCTGTGACAAGTCCACTAAACAGTAGGACTGCTGTTGTTGTGATGTGGACCGATAATATCTTCCCCTTATACAGACCCTGCAGTATCACTGGAAGGAAGTGGACCTGTTATTGTTATGACCTCAAAAGCTTTGGGTGGTCCAAGAGACAACCAGAGAGAGACAACAGACAGCAGGCGCACACAAACATAACTATGGGGAAATATTTTGATACAATCTCTCCAAACACCTGCCATTTCCATGCATTGCTGTACCAACTGAGAAGGACATGCAGTGCATTCACCACAGACAATATTCAATCTCTGGAATGCATGTTTTTCCAGTGTAACTAATGCAAACTGTTTACAATATTACATCTACACTGACAAGCTTATCCAGTGATTAGTCATAGTGTTCTAAACAATGCACACAGAACAAAATATCTATAAACAAATGAACGCACGTGCACGTGGAGAGAGATATGCATCAGTCACAGACTGATATAGTTTCTACAGTATGAATGAGAGCTGACGCTGGCAGGGATTCATCATGGCTAGAGTACAACGCAGACCTGTCCAAACAACAAGTTCAGCCGCGCCCAAGATAAGCAGAATGGAGCTAATCTCCACACAAAAGGCACAATGCCACACGCATTAGCACGACAAATCTGAGAAAATACCTAGGTTTTACCTAGCAAGTCTTTACACATTCACTGGCTACTTTTCTTTTTAGGACTTTGGATCTGAAATTAGGTTTGTTACGGGCACAAGTAAGATAAAGTCTGTGTGGTGTGCATTTTGATGAAGCGTTTTTGAACCAATTTGGATTTAGAGGTAAAATTGCTGTGTTTAAAATACATTTCATCAGCAGAGTGAAACATTACTGTATCATCTTACCAGGAGAGAAACATGAGACCTGGTGGGGCCCAGGTCTCACACATACAGATAGGAAAACAATCAGCCACCTTCAGACAGGCTCAAGGAGATATGTTCATATTGGCTTTAGCAAACCTCTGCAACAAGTCTACTATAATGTCACACACACACACACACACACACACACACACACACACACACACACACACACAAATGAATGTACACTCAGACAAATAGAGGCAATCAGTGGGTGGATGTCAGCACCAGACAGGAACAGCTTCCAGCATTTGCTTAAAATCGCTGCACACATTGTGGTAATGATTATGATCCATTTAAAAAGAGAGGTGAAACTCAACTCTAAAATACAGTGGCCCTTTCAAATACTACACTGCAGCCTACAAAGCTCCACCTCCTGTCTGACAGTGCTGTCATTAACATGATTAGCACTGCACACAGCACAGAACACACAGAAGCAAAGCAAAAATATCCCAGATTGGACAAAGGTTGTAATATTGGCAGTGCATCCGTAGAAGCTTATAGAAATAGCAAATGTGGTCCAGCAAGCTAAAGAGTGAATGAAGAGAGGAAGAAGACATTAGCAAAAACAGACACAAATCAGAGAACTAAATCATTATTTTTTTGATTATTTCACATCACTTGTATTAAGCAAGTTGTCATATTGTGGAATTTTATCCTGTCTGCTGGGCTCTCTTTCTCCACATGTGTGCAGTGCAGTCCTGCCTTTTTTAAACAGATGCTCAGACCTGCAGATCTTTATACGGGCCACTGCATTTTAGAGAGTACTGCCTTCACACCATGCGTGATGCTATTGGCTAGGGGCTACACAGCCACTGCCCAAAGCTTGTAGCACAGACAAGTCAAAATGGTCAAAAACAAAGAAAGAAAATAGGGAAATGCTGCCAGAGGGCAAGGTACCTGCTGGATAAATACACTAACACATGCTTGAAATGTGCTATTAGAGATGACTCAGAGGGCTCACTTTAGAAGAAGTCTACACTTTTTTTAGTAAAATTCTGCATAGTATACCTTAAATCAAATCTTAACCACAATCCAAGATATTACTGTTTTAATATTGGTAGCATACTTATTAAAACAAGTACATTAGTGAGTGACTGGTCCAGTCTACCTCCCATCGTGCTGATTTTCAAGGAGAGAATAAAATAGTGATCTGGCATGTAAGTAGTTACCTAAAGAGTGTCTGTAGTATTTTTCTTCTCTTAAGAAGTTGTCCTGTCGACTGAAAAGAGGCAACATACCATGAAAGGGGTGCTTCAGTGCTTTTACTTTTTACACTATTGATAAGATTCCTGTACTGCATTACATGCATAGAGGAACTCTTTAATTTGCTTCAAGAAAAACATTTTATGGTTTTTCATACTTTTTCCTTCATCTCCTTATTTCGTTTTTTTTTTTGCTAAATCTTGATAACTAGTAAGAAAAATATTTTTCTCAAGATGCCTTTTACTGAGCGCTGGGCCCTGTTGTTATTAATGTGTTTAAAATGTGAAAGTGAACTTGACAACTGGAGGAAGCTAATGACAAACTCATTTCAAAGCCAGGTGTTCCTACTCTTTGGATTTCCTCCATGTTAATTTAATCAATTATTCATTTACCTGTTATCTTTCTTTCTCAGAAGTTGGGCACATCTGGATCCCCCAAGTGCTCCTTGGTAACAATTTATACAATTGCTTGGGCTGATTAAAATTATTGGGCTAATCATAAAATTGTATTCAAAGGTAAGTTCAACAAGGAATCAGCTGCCCATGAGCAAATATCATTGATTCTTTTCAAAAATGTATCAAATGAAGGAACATACAATCAGAATGAAATCAGGTTTGACAGCTAAGAACATATAACTTTACCTAGAAACTGAATTTAGTCTGAGATAGTTTGTTTAAACCATTTCTGCACACCATCACTATCATAACACTGCCTTCTAGTGGCTGGACCTGACATTACAGGTCATCACATGATCAGCAACTAGAGCGTCCACATTTCACCAGTTTCTACTCACTGAGAAGAGCTAGAGAGCAATGTGTGCTGACACTGTGTGAAGCTGAGTGTTTAAAAAACCCCAACAACGAAATTTTCAATGACAGCAGCAGACTAAGCTTGCATTCATGAATAACCAAGACAAAGAGCGCACCCACAAAAGCAATCTGAGCATGTACTAATTCTTTTGGTACCTCCTAGAACTTAAAACATAGTGTAACCCCAGCTTGTGTGCATCTTTAAAATCTGTCTACAACCATACAATACAATTTTTCTATAAAATAAATTCCTTAATGTTTCCCCTTTCTTTTTCTTTTACAAATGAGCAAACAAACAGAACCATAAATAAATCAGTTTAAAAAATTACAACATAAATACAGCAGGAAATACATTCATCTATTGCACCCAGGCTAAGGATTACACACAGCAAGACAGATAGCCCCCATCCCTAAGAGAAATGCTCCCATATGATGACTGTCAGAAAGTCTCAATCACATCAGACAGTGTACAAAGAACCCAGTACAGAAAGATCCTTTGAGTCCATCATTGGTTGCCATATTTTAGTAAATTCCTCAATATTGTCATGCAGAGTGAATGTCAGCTTTTCCAATGAGGAAATTCTCAGTATCTCTACGTACCAGTCGTCCACTGTGGGGGCATTCTTAGAGACCCCGTGTCTTAGAATCAGCTTTTTTGCTATGTATAACAAGATCCCAAACAGCTTAGCATTATCTTTATCTTTAATATTAGACACAGTGGCTGCTAACATACAGTGAATCACAGACATCCCAAAACTGTACCCAATCAGTTTAGTTATATTATTTTTCACTTTGTCCCAGAAGTTCTGGATCTTTACACAGTTTCAAAACATTATGTATATAAGTTCCAGTCTCTAAGATACATTTCATACAGAGGGGGGATTGTGTATTCAGCTTGCTCCTCAGCAATGCGATGTAGTCAAAGTTTAAACTGTGCTTCCCTGTCCGTGTTGCTGTTGTGTGCATTTTAACTGTTTCACCATAATCTAACTGAGTTTGCATTTTAATTTACTTTTATGTAGTGGCCCTGTAGTGTAGTGGTTTCGTCTTACAAGATCCCTGGTTTGATTCCAAGTGGGGACCCAAGGCCCTCTCACCATGGAGGGTCATGTCAGGAAAGGCATCCAGCGTAAAACATCTGCCAAATTACAAATGCACATTAATCCACATGGCGACGCGTTGGGGATAATGCAAAACCGAAGATACATATGTACAGGACAAATTAAGTTTATGAATAAACGTACTGTCACTACTGAAAAAAATGCTGATTTTAATCTAACACCCTCCAATTACAAATGAAACTGCATTTTTAAGCTGGTGGAAAGTTCAGCATCTAGTTGTGCAAAGTTAAGTTCCCAAAAATATTTTTTCATGCAGTTGTCAATATTATATGTTGGCAATAGACTGTGGGCATTCAAAGCATATATAGCTCTTACAGCGCATCAAGAGCTTTGGTGTGATTTATGCACAGGTTGTCACTCACTATAGGAATGCAGTACAGTTAATGTAAATTCAGGCTGATTATGGTTGCCAACATCTACAGAAACACTTAACAAAATGTGTAACCTTTCAACATTCGTGTGTGAATGTGTTTTGTTTTTTTTTGTTTGTGTTTGTTTTTTCCTTTTGCATTTATCCAAAAAAACTATCCCAGGAAAGAGAATGACCTTGTGCTCCTTGTAAAGACTCAAGAAATATAATTCAATGTTTTATGTTACATAAAGAATGTGTTTACATTCATTAATTTGTAATATTTAATTTGAAATTGTAGGTACGATAATAGCTCAACATGAAAGAATAACCCTGCAAACTATGAATGAACACATATGGAATTATGTAGTGAAGAAAAAAGTTTGAAATAACTCAAAACATGTTTTAGATTTTAGATTCTTCATAATAGCCACCCTTTGCTTTGATTACTGCTTTGCACACTCTTGGCATTCTCTCGATGAGCTTCATGAGGTAGTCACCTGAAATGGTTTTCACTTCACAGGTGTGTCTTGTCAGGGTTCATTTGTGGAATTTCTTGCCTTAATGGGGTTGAGGCCATCAGTTTGGTTGTACAGAAGTCAGGTTGGTACACAGCTGACAGCCCTATTTGACAACTTTTAGAATTCATATTATGGCACGAACCAATCAGCTGAGTAAAGAGAAATGACAGTTACTTTAAGAAATTAAGGTCTGTCAGTCTAGAAAATTGCAAAAACTTTGAATGTGTCCCCAAGTGCAATTGTAAAAACCATCAAGCACTATGACAAAACTGGCTCAAATGAGGACTGCCACAGGAAAGGAAGACCAAGAGTCACCTCTGCTGCTGAGTCACTACCCTCAGAAGTCGCAAGTTAACAGCACCTCAGATCAGAGTCCAGTTAAATGCAACACAGGGTTCTAGCAGCAGACACATCTCTACATCAACTGTTCAGAGGAGACTGCGTGAATCAGGCCTTTATGGTCAAATAGCTGCTAAAAAACCACTACTGAGGAAAAGCAATAAGCAGAAGAGATTTGTTTGGGCTAAGAAACATAAGGAATGGACATTAGACCAGTGGAAATCTGTGCTTTGGTCTGATGAGTCCAAATTTGAGATCTTTGGTTCCACCCGCTATGTCTTTGTGAAACGCGGAAAAGGTGAGTGGATGGTCCCTACATGGAGGAGGAGGTGTGATGGTGTGGGGGTGCTTTGCTGGTGACGCTGTTGGGGATTTATTCAAAATTGAAGGCACTCTGACCCAGCATGGCTACCACGG
>VUQH01084007.1:0-25254 GCA_015106775.1 Etroplus canarensis
AAATCTTTATGCCTCATTTCTCCTCCATTTGTCCAGTTTCCTCAGCTTTTTTTCTGAGGAAATGCGGCGTACCATGCTGAGATATGCCAGGTTTTCTGCTAAGAGCTCTTTGGGTGTCACCTTGTTGGTGCAGAAATATTATCTTATGCCTGTCGAAATGTTAGCTTTGCCATTTTTCCATCTGTCCGGCGTCTACCGCTTTTCTGGGCATCTGGGTCGCAGAGGCAGCAGAGAATCTCAGACTTTCCTCTCCCTGGCTACCTCCTCCAGCTGTTCAGGGGTGACACTAAGGAGTTCCCAGGACAGCTGGGAGACAGTCTCTCCAGCGTGTCCTGGGTCTGCCTTGGGGTGTCTTCCCAGAGGGCATAAACCATCACAACTGGCTCCTTTCAGTGAGAAGAGCAGCGGCTCTACTGTGAGCCTCTCTCGGACGACTGAGTCCCTCACCCTATCTCTAAGGGTGAGTCCAGCAAAGAAAAGAGAGCTCATTTCAGCTGCTTGCATTCATGATCTCATTCTTTCAGTCATTACCCAAAGTTCGTGGCCATAGGTGAGGGTAGGAACATAGAACGACCGGTAAATCAAAAGCTTTGCCTTAGAGCTCAGCTCCCTCTTCACCAGGACAGTCCGGTACAACGTCCCCATCACTGCAGAAGCTGCTGTCAATCTCCCGCTCCATCCTCCCCTCTTTAATAAAAGAAATGGGAACACATGATGTTATTGCGACAGGCTTCTAATAACAAAGTGCCTAAAGATACAATTTAAAATTGGTTCTTGGCTAAGTTGCCTGTTATGTGTAGGCACAGTGCAGGTTCATCCCTTGTGTTAGGTGCCTTTTTAATGCTCAAATGATTAATAGGTCAGTGTCAAGTGGCTTAAATCACAGAAAAGTTTTCCTCTGAAAATGATCAGGTACAAGAACTGGACTGAAAATAAGTGAGAAAGCAGCCAGTGTCCACAAACACTGGGATACTGGAGAACTCTTGCTCAAGGTCACTTACGAGAAGGTTGGGTTCCTTGAAAGTAAAATATGAAGAAATGAGGGCTGACTCAATACTTTTACACAATACTTTACCTCCATCTGTAACTCCAACACCATTTGGAGCTGTAACACAATCTGAACATGTTCATCGACTTAAAAATTGCTGCTGCATAATAGCCTGGTCTCATTCCCAAATAGGGTTTACCGTTATTTTACTATGAAGAGGTTCATTACATACTTTTTTCCTCACTATGAATTACTTTCCACTGTCCTGGAAAGTTCAAAAAAGGTTTTAAAACCTGGCAATTTACCTCCACCCTAAGAGAAAACTGTCATAATGAATGATCTGTCATCTGTCCACACGGGATAGTCTATCCCAGCCATTAAATTGATATTTTAGATTGCCAGCAAAAGTTGACAGCAAATTCTATCGTTTGCCATCAAGACTGTACATGTGACAGATAATCATTAAACACCACGGCGACTGAATCCCCTGCAGTGAGCAGGACGAGGTGTTATGAGTGGGTTAGTAACCCACTAAATATGCAGTGTCTGATCTCAGTGTCCTCATCATACCAGAGCTTATCCGCTACAGTAAACAACAGATGACGTCTGTGCTGGTTTTAGTTTTATTTTTATTGACTTGCACTGAATCACACCAACGGTTCATCAGCGCTCAAGCTCACAGACACCTGCTCTGTGGGGCCACCCGAAGGCACAGAGCTATTTATAACCTGAATGCGAGCAGGGCGGGCGTCATCATAAATACATGCCGCACCGCTGATGCTCTTATGCAACCACACTTCGACCAGTGATGAGCGCTTTGGCAGCCCACTAACTATTTTTAAAGGGCAAGCAGAGCCAAAGTGTGTATATTTTCTCATACGACTTTGTTGTTGCCAGTGAAAAAGCATTAGACTTGAAACTACTGCCAATAAATTGGTCTGACATTAAAAGTTTAAAGAAATTTGACTTCTGTGTGTTTTCCTGAAGTCAGTTTGTATATTTTCTTATCTTTTTCAAAAAAGCATGAAAAACACTCTCTAAACTTACCAGTTTGGATTATTCACTGCTTATCTTAGGTGCAGTGTAGTGGTTTACAAGCCAAAGGTCCCTGGCACAAGTCCGTCTCACCATGAAGGGCTGCATCAGGAAGGGCATCCGGTGTTAAGCCTCTGCCAAATTACCAATGTGGATTAGTCCGCTGTGGCGACCTCTTGGGGGTGATACAAGGGAGCAGCTGAAGGTATATATATCTATGTGAACAGTCGTAGAGGCTGTCGCTTTATGGTTGTCAACTTTTGACCGAACAGTTGTGGAGCTGAGTTTGCATTTCACAAAGAAAGTCCACACTCGTTACACTAGCTTGTATTTATTTTTTTATTAGTAACTTTAAAACTTTTTTCCCCCTTTTAGGAAAGAAAATTCTCCAGCTGCTCCCCTGTGTTCTCCACCAAGGGGTCCCCATAGCGGATTAATTTGCGTTGGTAATTTGGCAGAGGTTTTTTTCGCCGGATGCCTTTTTTGTTGCAACCTTCATTGGTGAGACGGGCTTGTGCCCCCGCCTATAATCCAACCAGGGACCTTTTGCTTATAAGGCGAATGTATAAACCACTACATGGACAAAAGTATATTCTCCAGTATTGGCAGTTAAAAGAGCTATTGAGTTTGATGTGGGATAACCTGACTACCCCACATAGAGCCCTGACCTCAACCCCATCCAACAGCTTTGGGATGAGCTTGACTGAACTGCATTGGAGCAGGATGAACTCTTATCCTGCTCCACTGCAGGAAGGAAGCTTCCATAAAGGCATGGTTGGATAAATCTGGTGTGGAAGAGCTTGGCTGGCCCGCCGAGAGCTCTGACCTCAACCCCACCCAACCCCTTTGGAATAATCTCGAACAGAGACCTCTCGTCCAACATCAGTGTCTGACCTCACAAATGCCCTTCTGAATGAATGGGCAAAATTTCCCACAGACACACTACAAAATCTTGTGGAAAGCCTTCCTAGAGGAGCGGAAGCTGTGGATTTAGAATTGGATGCCATAAAATGCTCCTGCAGGCGTGCTGTGTAAGCTGGTGATTTACTTAAGTATTTATTATCTTTGCATCTTGTCAACATTCCCACTGATTTCCTCATTGTTTTCCTTTTGAGTCATCTCATCACCTGCTGAGTTAATGCCAGCTGCCACACACACAATTACATTTGATTTAGTTGGTCCAGCTGTGAGGGCGTCACTATAACTAAAGGAAGATGCTCGTGTTGGGAGCAATTACATGAAATTAATTATTAACACTATTATTATTATTATTATTATTATTATTATTACCGTTTTAAATTAAAAGGTGCACAAGAAGAGAACACATATGATGTAGCAGGCAGACAGGCTCCGTTTTCTTCAGGGTGACTTCTCTTGCATTTATCAGCCTGATGGATTAAGGGCCCTTCGGTTGAGCAGTGCTTCCGAGTGCTTTAGCTGCAGACAAATTAACCACCCCCTCAGACAGTCAGCCAGGAGAATGCCTGGGATAGAGAGGTACGCTGACATTCCCATGCCTTCTTTTTCGCTTTCTGTGCCCGTTTTTTTTTCACCACAAGTTTCCCACTGGTTTGCGTTCATGTCCTACTGGACGCCCATTAACATTCAAATGACAGCCTGGGAGTGTGTGTATGTGTGTGTGGAAAAAGTGTGTTGGGGAGAGAGGAATGGACCAAGAGACGGTGAGGAGCATTGAGGAAGAATAGCGCAGAGAAAGCTTGTCGTCCTGTGAAATTGCCTTTGTGTGTTGGATGAATGGTCGGACGGAGCGGTGGGGGGGGGCTCTTTCAGCTCACCGCCACACTGCGCTGACAAGTGAACATTCCTGGAGAAAAGGAAAGTAGAAACCTCCCCGTCCCCGCCCCTTCAAAGCGCCAGCTTTCTTCTGCATGGACCCATAAGGAACTGTTTTGTGGCGTTGAACTTGGGGTGTAGGCTTTGGAAGACGAATCGCATTGTGTTATTCCAAGGGCATTAGAGAGGGCAAGCTATAGGATGGGATTGGAGGCAAGCTTTCAGTGTGGAATAATTCTGTATTGTTAAACTGGAGCCTTAATGAGGATTTTTTTTTCTCTTTTATTAAATTTGAACAAAGCACTGGAAGACAGGCTTTCAGATTTCTCTCCTAGTGTCAGCTGGTTAATCTGTATGGTGTGGGAGGCTTTTTTTCTTTGCATTTGACATTAGGAGAAATGAGTAGAAGGTAGCCAGCCATTACTTCAATAAGGGATGCCCATCTTTTAGTGGCTAAAGAAAGCCCACACATCGCTTTTAAAATACCAGGTTTTTCAGATGTTGAAAAAAATGAGACCATGATAAAACCATTTGCAACCTTTTTCCATGTTTAATGTGGCCTATAACCTGTATAATTAGATTGAAAAAGAAACTAATTTGTCATATAGAAAATAAAAAATCTACAAAAAGCTGGTTGCATAAGGGTTAACACCCTAAAGCTAATACTTAATACTAATACACAATAGTGCATCTTGACTTGGTAATATTTGCCCACTCTTCGTTGTATAAGCGTTCCAAGTCTGTCAGATTGTGAGGGCATCTTTTGCACAGAGCCCTCTTGAGGTCACCCCACAGATTTTGATTTCGGTCTGGGCTCCGGCTAGTCTTCTTTCATTGATTTGGATGTGTGCTTGGGATCACTGTCACGCTAAAAGGTGAAATTCCTCTTCAGCTTCAGCTTTCTAGCAGACATCTGAAGGTTCTGGGCCAAAATTGACTGGTATTTGGAACTGTTCATAAGGCCCTCCACCTTGACTAAAGCTCTAGCTCCAGCTGAAAAGAAACGACCCCAAAGCATGATGCTGCCACCGCCATGCCTCACTGTGGGTATGGTTTTCTTCTGGTGATGCGAAGTGCTGCATTTGCTCCAAACATACCTTTTGTAATTGTGGCCAAAAAGTTCCACCTGTGTTTAATCAGACCATAAGACAGTTTCCCACATGCTTTTGGGAGACCCAAAGTACTTTTTTCCAAAGTCTACCCAGGCCTGGTTATAGGTCACATAAAGGCGGAAAAAGTCTGGAAATTATTGATCAAGGTCTCATTCTTTTACTTTAGAAAACCTGGTATTTTCAGTCATCCACTGTATGTGCTTTACATGTATTTTGTATGTCCATCCATCCATCCATCCATAGCTTCTGAACCTTATAACAGAAACCCCTGTAGCCCACTGAGATGTCAACAACTGGCATTGAGAGCGCCATTAAAGATCCATGCCGTACCTCTTCAAGTAGAAACACAGGCAGGTATTCTATCACTGGAGTTGTTAAATGTTGAATTCAGAGTACGCTCAAGCTGTCTGAATTGCTAATAGCCAAACACAGTATCAAACAAGCCATTTTCGTTCCATGTAATGTTTCATAAGTGATGCACCCCTTCCAGACGTGGAATAAATAGTAGCTTCTGGCTGGTTTTGACAAGCAGTTAAAAGTGACGGCTTTGTGTCACATTTTCACACGTGCACTGACACCCCCAGCGTTTAGACATTACCTGACTGAGCTGCATGTGAGAATGCAAATGTCAGACGCAGTCAGTTCAACCATGTGGTGACAGCACAGGTAATGGATTCTTAGCAAACACGAAGACATCGTACGCTATATTGACATAAGTATTGGACAGCACTTAATCAAGCGCCTGGCAATGCAGTCTCCCTTTACATACATTTATGAGTGAATGGGTTCGTAACAGGATGCCCCTGTTGCAGCAAGTTTGTGAAAATTCTTCCCTTTTAGATATTCCACGGTCAGCTGTAAGTGGTGTTACTGGAAAGTGGAACCATTTAGGAACCACAGTAACTGAACCACACTGTGGCAGTCCATTGTAAACTCACCAGTCCTGGCATTAACAATGGCACAAAAACTGTGTGCTGGGAACTTAATGGCATGGGTATCCATGACCAAGGAGCTGCATATAAACCTTACATCACCAAGCACAATGCCAAGCATTTGATGGAGGGGTGTAAAGCACGCCGCCACTAGACTCTGCAGCAGAGGAAATGTCTTCGGTTGAGTGACAAATCATGCTGCTATTCAATTCAGTTTTATTTTATTTATATAGCGCTGATTCAAAACAAAAGTCGCCTCAAGGCAAAACGGTAAAATCCCTGCAATATTGGAGAGAAAACCCCAACAATCCGCAGATCCCCTATGAGCAAGCACTTGGCGACTGTGGGAAGGAAGAACTCCCCTTTAACAGGAAGAGACCTTCGGCAAACCCGGCTCAGGGAGGGGCAGCCATCTGCCTTGACTGGTTGGGGCTTCTCTATCTGGCAATCTAGTTTGGCGAATGCCATAATGTTACCTGCCTGACTAAATTGTACCAACTGTAAAGTTTGGTGAAGGATTGATAATGCTGTGGGGTTGTTTTTCTGGGGTTGGACTGGGCGCCTTAGTTCAGTGAAGGGAAATCTTAATGCTTCAACTTACCGAGACATTTTGGACAATTCTGTGATTCCAACTTCATGGGAACAGTTTGGGGAAGGCCCTTTTCTGCTCTGGCATGACTGTGCCTGGTGCACAAAGCAAGCTCCATAAAGGCATGGTTGGATGAGCTTGGTGTGGAAGAACTTGACTGACCCACACAGAGCCCTGGCCTCAACCCCATCCAACACTTTTGGGATGAACTAGAATGGAGATTGTGAACCAGGCCCTCTCATCTAACTTCAGTATCTGACCTCAGAAATGCTCTTCGGGATGAATGGGAAACAGTGCCCACAGATACACTCCAAAGTCTTATAGAAAACCTTCCCAGAAGAGTGGAAGCTGCTATAGCTTCAAGGGGGAACAACTCTGTGATAATGCCTATGGACTTAGAATGGGGTCTTAATCATAATCATAAAAAGCTCCTGTAGATGTAATGTGTAGGTGACCCAGTACTTTTTTCCATATAGTGTACATCAAATGGCCTATAGAGTATCAGGCAGTGGTGCTCCATGTACCACCTTACCAGTTTCCTTACATATGCTAAGCTATGTTTGACTGACCTCCAACATGTTCTCTAGATGTCTTTCTGCCAGGTCTGACAGACTGACCAGAGTATTTGAATTCCCACATAACATGTCACTCCAGAGTCTTTACGCTCATCAACACATCCAACAAAACTGATTCTGAAAGCAGTATTCATGTTCATATCAGTGATCTGAAAAATATGACTTGTTAATCTTTGTTTGTAGATCGCTTACTGTCATTTTTCGGACTGTTTCCAAATCAGCCAGACTAGAATCACCTGTCAGCAACAATGTAATGTAACTGCATGACTTTTATTAGTGAGGTCATGCATGGTCACATGTTATGTCATTAAAATTCCTTTCTTAGGACACTGAGTAAAACGGAGAAGAAGAAGACATACTTTATTAATCCCTATGTAGAGAAATTACAATTCATACAAACACACTGCAAGAGGCCAGTGAACATGCAGTAAAGAGGTGAATGAATGAACAAAGGCTGCCCATTACAGGTGCCAGAGAGAGCAATGTAGGGATTCGGTGCCTTGCTCAAGGGCACCTTGGCAGCGCTCGGGGGTGGGGGGGTGGGGGGATAGCCAACTTCTCTCTTGCCTCCATTTCACCTGTGCGAGTCCATAACAAGGTCTTGAATAAGTACTGAAACCGGGTCTTGACTGAGTCTCCAGGTCCACGTCCAAGTCCAGGCGGGTCTTGAGCCGGCAGCCCTCTGGTTTCAAATCAAGCCTCCCAACGTACTGAGTCACTGCCGCCCCTAAGAAGCAGGAGATGTGGCTAGCTGCTGCAGAAAAGTGAGCCTTTAGTGTACTTATTATCCTGTTATAACATGTAGTTGCATTAAATGGGCACTTAATGCCTTCCACCCTGAAAATGCCTCACTGATGAGCCTGCTAAACCCTCCCACTTACTCACAGAGCTGACTCCGGCATGCCAAAACAAAGATACCTGTGCTGTCTCCTGTGGGGTTGGGAAATCGCTTGAGTAATATTTTCAGCTTGCACAGACTCTTTAAGTAGTGCCCCGTCATCTGGTCCCAGACGTCTGATCACCTTGTGTAATATCCTGCAGGCTGATTCACTGCGTCATGAACTTCATGCGTCTCTTTATTTCCTGCCCTATCCTCTGTATTCCCAAGGTGAAGCTGTTCCATTACAGGCTCGCTCAGATGTCCTTTTATGTGGCAGTGTTCAGGAATAGGCCCGTCTGTGTCTCTTAATTGGCCGTCAGGGACTGGAGCTGCGGATACAAGAGCAGGGAGGCGGCACAACTGTCAGTCAGAGCCTTTGATCGAGTGGCCACGCTCTTCCCCTGAGGCCAGCTCTGTTGGTCCACATTCTGAGATTTTTTTTTTTTTTTAATTTTGACATTATCGGACCTATTTTTCAGAAGGCACTTGAACCAAAATAAAATGAAAGATGCAATTTTGCTTTAACTGACAAAATCTGATGCTGCAGAGTAACACATTATGCAGCTATACAGTCAATAGCTACAACAGGAAGTGATACTTAAGTATACTGCAGCAAAGTGTCTTAACTTCCTGTTGCGTGTGGGAAGTATGTGTTTGTGTGACCTTAAAGATTCCTCAATTCCTCTCAATCACTTCCTGTTAGTAATAGGCAGAAATGTAAGATAAATGATAAATGTAAGTGTAAGATACAGGAACTGTAAGCACTGACCAGTAAAGAAATACAATCATGAAAAGATTCATTAAACCATAAGGCCAATGGCATGGAAGCTCATCCGGCTCACGATCCGTCACAACTGCCAGGTTATTGTAATGTGTTGAACACAGTAAGAAAGTGGTACGTTTTCTTGCTATTGGTTGGTTGTATTGGCACCGCTGAAGAGAATTAAAATCCAATGAGAATTCAAGGAGGACGCAAACAGTCATTTCTATGCCAAAAGCCCCAGTTCTTGACCAATCCTAAGCTATCTGTAGGCAGCCATCCATCCACCCTATGGGTGGATGGCAGGGTACATCCTGGACAGGTCCCCTGTTCATTGCAGAGCCAACACAGACAACCATTCATGCTCACGGTCAATTTAGAATCGCCAATTAACCTACCTCTTTGCATGTCTTTGGACTGTGGGAGGAAGCCGGAGCACCCGGAGAGAACCCACGCAAGCAAGAACATGTACATGTAAGCTCCACGCAGAGGGGCCTAAGGTGGCAGGCTGTTGGATTCGAACCTGGACCTTCTTGCTGTGGTGTGACCGTGCTTTCTGCCACACCACCGTGCTGCCCTTGTAAGACAGCATTATGCCAAAAATAAACCTAATCATTTAATTTACATGTAGACAGCAGACAAACGCTTACAAACGCTCATTTTATGAATGTTACAGCCAAAACCAATACTCTTAAGGGTAGTGATTCTTGTGAAAATGTAAAAGTTTCTGTAAAATAACAAGTATAACCCTGACCTTGAACACTATTTGGATAAAAACCCATTAGGTGATCATTGTGTCCAAGTTTCATGAAAATCTGACCTGATACTCTATGACGAGTAGCAATTCTTGGGAAAATGGAAAAGTACCCCTGATACAACAAATGCGACCAAACACAGTTTGGGTGAAGACCCATTTGGTGATCAGCGTGTGCAAGTTCCACTGTCACTACTATATGGCCAATCCCGTTGCAGGAGTAGCAATTCTTGTGAATCACGGACTGGCGGATGAGCTAAAAACAGATAAGGTTTGATTCCCAAAAACGGATCAAACAGCTCTCCATCTCTTTATATTAAAAATATCTTTGAGGATCCTTCTTATTTTTGCCACAGAAACTTTCCAGCTTGCCTCATGCATGACTCAGTCATATCACAGCACTGACTGTATTCCTGCAGTCCTCCCCCTGATTCATTGTAATCACAAACAGTCAGTCAAGAAACAGGTACATGTCCCAGCAGAAAGGAAGTCTGATACCATTATGGAAGTATTTGATGCCACATTTTAAAAAATAGTCCAAAAGTTGAGCACGGGCTTTGTTTGTCTGACTTCTAACGCTCTTCAGGTGGTGCACAGTGGGTTTAGAAGATCATTTATGAGCTTTGAAGAGGTGGGGCAGGTGACCTGTTTTTGATGCTGGACAAAAGAAATTCACGAGAACCTTCCAGCACATTGTAACTCAAGTTGTCTGAGAGGGTTCTAAATTCCTTCACCACCTCTGGGCTCTATTTTCAGGCTTTAGAAGTGCTCCTCTGTGAGAGGAGAGTTTGGTTGAGCTCATATTTTTTCACACTAAATCAGGTCAGTAGTATCAAGAGTGGTTAGAAAGAGGTCAGGAAGTAAGGTGTGGTGCAGCGGGTTAAACCGAGGTCTAGGTCTGGGAGAGTTGGATTTAAGGCCTATGTTATGTCAAAAGTCAGCTTCAGCTATATAGTAGACTGTAATAATGGACCTTGCTCCTTGGTCTGAAAGTGAAGTCAGTACAGACGTTTGTTGATTGTGTCTAATGGTTAGCTGAGGGTGACAACTCTGGCTGCAAAAAGAAGTGAGATTGTGTAGAAGTCTATGAGAATTTACTCTATTACTTATTTATTTATGACCTCAGTAAACACCTTCTTAATGAGTATATGGTCCCAATCACTCACTTGTTTATGTAGTAATTTTTTATATCATTTATAGATAAAACATGGTAGGACTTCCAGTCACAGGACTCTGTGCAGTCATGTGGACACCTAAGTACACCCATGATTTAGTAGCTTGTAGAACCACCTTCAGCAGCAATAACTCGAAGTGATTATTTTTTACATGATTTTATAGGCATTCGTTTACGCACAGCTCTCTTAAGGTTCTGCCACAGCATTTAAATCAGATTGAGATCTGGATTTTGAATTGGCCATTGCAGCACTTTGATTCTTTTGTTTTTTAGTCAGTCTGTTGTAGATTTGCCCACTTTCAGCCAAACTTTTACTGTCAAGTGGCCTCACATTTGACTCCACAATGACTGCAAGGTGCCCAGGTCCTGTGGCTGCAAAAAAACCCAAGTCACCACTGTTCCACCACTGTGCTTGACAGTTGGCATGAGGTTTTTATGCTGACATGCTGTGTTTGGTTTTCATCAAATGTGTTTACACACCGAAAGGCTCCACATGAGCAAACTGCCCAAACTTCTGCTTTTATAGAGGTGCTTGAACTTGCTGATGATCATTTAACTAAGTGCATTTGTTAGTGGCATCTGGCTGCCACTTTTATATACAGTCTGTGATAGTATCTTATTTGAACGTGTGTATATGTCTGTGTTCATATGGTGGACGTGGCCAAAAACAAAGATGGTAGAGCTGCAGGAGAAGTGCTGTTTTGGGTGTTTTTTCTAGCCTTTCAAAATTTTTTGCTGTCACAGTTTACTTTTATAAACCATGAAAGGTAAATTGCAGCCCTGCTCACATTAGATTTGATCTGTAGAAAATGCATAAAAACAATGACTATTGCTGCTTCAGGAGAGGGGCCTGATAGCTGAAGGCTCTGCCTCCCATGCTACTTTTAAAAACTTCAGGAACCACAAGTAGGTCTGCACTCTGAGAGAGAAGTGCTCTATTAAGAAAATATGGTGCAATGAGGTCTTTAAGATAGGATGGAGCCTGATGATTCAAGACTTTGTATGTGAGTAGAAGGATTTTAAATTCAATTCTGAATTTAACAGGGAGCCAATGAAGAGAAGCCAATATAGGGGAAATGTGATCTCTTTCTGAACTGAATTTAAAAGTAGAAGATTACAGACCATCCAGGTCTTTGTCGTCAAGCCATGCCTGTAGTTTAACTAATTGATTTGTATCATCTGGCTTCGTAGATAGATATAGCTGGGTATCGTCTGCATAGCAATGAAAATGTATGCAGTGTTTTCTAATAATATTGCCTAGGGGAGGCATGTATAATGTGAAGAGCATTGGTCCCAGTGTAGAACCCTGTGGGACCCCATGACTAACTTTCGTGTGTGAGGAAGACTCCTCGTTTACATAAACAAATTGGAATCTGGAAGATAATACATTTCCTTTAATACCAACAGAGTATTCTGACTTCTGTAGTAAAATGTTGTGGTCAGCTGTATCGAATGCTGCACTGGTGTATAGAAGAAATAGCACAGCGACGAGTCCAATGTTAGAGGCCATAAGAAGATCATTAATAACTGTGCTGTGTGATGAACTCACAATCTCTGCAAGTGATAACAGATCAGTAAGCCAGCCAATGAGCCTTCTCTTCAGCACAGGGAGGAATAAAGGAAATGAGCTTTGCAGATATGCAACAATCTAAAGGGATGCTCAAGCATTAGCACTATAATGACAAGCTTAGAAATAAAGCTGTGGTTGGTCCATGTAGCAGAGATCATCATCGTCCTCTATGACAGGATGCTAATGAACTGTGGGATCAGATCAACTCTGAAAGATGCAAATACTGCTGGTGATTTTGCATACAGTACACCACTGTTATTCAAATTCACACAGGCAGCTACAACCCTTGTGGATTTCTTAGAATGACAGATGTGTCACTGTTTCATTAATGCTTGAGTGGTGGCAACATACCGCAGCACATCTGGATCTCTGAGGAGACTTTGATGAGTTCACGATGAAGTACTTCATTTCACAATCTTTCTCAAGCATTATTTCAGTCCTATTTTAGTCCTGCAGACCTTTACCCTGAGCGTCGATATTCTTTGTCGTGTATTTATGTCTTTTCTTTGCACAGTCATCGGAAAAGTGCTTTGCATTTTTCACCTTGTTTATCTCGCAACCCCAGAAGAGCCGCGCATAAATGAAGCATTGTGTCGGCGCCCCGTCTGCTGTTAACCCAGCCAAAGTGAGTTACAGCCTCCAAAGCAGCCGTGAGACAGCGAGCCTGATTCAACTGCAGTGGAAAACAAATGGGCCAAATAAAAGCTTTGAAAGGCAGTGTGTCAACTCAGATGTCACAAGAGCTGATGGAGGTCATCCCGGTTGATTTACGTAACATTTTCTAATTATTCTCATGTTAGCTATTCAGAGCCTCGGACTGCAGCCCCTTCGGACCGTTACGCGTCACGTCTCAGCAGGCACATTGTAATTGGGCGCTGGTTCAAACAAAGATTGTTTATAGAGAGAGGAAACGCTGTTTTCCTGTGTGCGACCCCGAAGAATACATTCAACATTTTATGTGATATGTTTGTCAGCGTGATTTGTAGGCAACTTAGTCTTTTGTAAAATGATCACGGCCTCTTTAACCTGCACGGGTACTAAGTAGAAATGAATATAGGTTACACCACAAAAACTGTAGAGATTAGCTATGAGAGGCAACTCTGGTGTTAAATTTCCCAGTTGACAGGGACTAGTTTATAATTGCTTTTGTTCTCTGTGAGGGTGAAACGGTTCATTGTTTAGCTGATATTTGATATTTGAGAAGGAACTGTTATACCTGGAACAACTTTTAGACCTGGAGATGCAAAACCTGTTGACTAAAAAACTTAAGTGTTTTTATTAGCTCATCCAGCAGAAAGACTGATGAGTTAATGCCATAGTGAGATGTCCACCATCCATATGTCAATGCACAATTCACGAGAATCGCTAGTCCTTCTGTGGCAATCGTCAAATTTTAGTGAAACTTGCAAATAATAATTAACTAATTGGTCTTATATACCAATGTAGCAGTTACACCAAACTGTGCCAAAGTTAAAGTCGTATTTGTCATTTTATGGGCACTTTTTAGTTTCACAAGAATCGCTACTCTGCATGTAGTACTGGTCAGATTTTAGTGAAACTGGCACACAATGATCATATAATTCGTTTTCATTGTGCTCAAGGCCAAAGTCAAAAGTACCTGTTGTTTTACAGGCATGTTTACATTTCCATAAGAATTGCTACTCTTCCTAGAGTTTTGATCAGATTTTAGTGAAACGATTACCTACTGGATTTTCACCCAAATAGTGCTCAAGATCAGGGTGATATTTGTCGTTTTACGGGCACGTTTCCTTTTACACAAAAAATCACTACTTTCAATGTTTATGAAATGAGTGTTTGTGCCCCCCCCCCTGCCATATGTGCGTAAATGTCATCATTAGGTTTATTTATTTAGTAATAAATAAGTAATGAGAAATAATGTCTTAAACTAGAACGTTGACTGTTGTCCTGGATATGTCTGTCTGTGATTTTTAATTCTTGTTAGCGTGAGCAGTACAGCTAGTCATTCTGCGGGTGGCTGTGGCTCAGGAGGCAGAGTTGGTTGCCTTCCAGTTCGAAGGTTGGTGTTTGGATCCCCTGTTCTTCCAGTCTGCATGCTAAAGTGTCCTTGGGCAAGACACAACCCCAAATTGCTCCTAATGCATCCATCGGAGCATGAATTGGTGTGTCATAGGTGAAAATACCTTTAACTTCACAGTATACACACAGAGAGCTGTATTGATTAATTTAATAAAAGTAGCTGATAGAATAATATTTTGGTTGGTGATTAGAATGTTTTTCATGCAAATTTCTCATCTTTCCTTTTACTTACTCAGGGTTTAAACTTATTTCTTATAATCTTTATCTTTGGATTGGCCAAACAAACACTGTGAAGGATATTTAGTGTCCACGCGCTAAAGTAAATCAGCAGATAATCAGCAGATGCTGCCGCCTTCCTGGCACTAAATTCAATCTGTCCTCCATTTTCCTCAGCCTCCTCCTTTCCAGCTGTTCCTCTTTCCCTCTCATGACCTCGGCGGCAGGCAGATAGCGAGGGGTGCTGGGGTGCGTTATCACCATGACAACAGTCCAGCACTTCCTCTCCTCTTCACTGAAGCTCAACGACCGCCATCTCTCTGTGGGGCGTCCCTTTCAGGGTGGGTGGACAGTAGGATCGCCTTTTCTTTGTTGTGAATGCAATTCAGGGAGGATGTGTCAATTAATTTGTTTGTGCCTTAAGTCACATGGCTGCCCACGCGCCTCAGGACATTAATGGTTACTAATGAGCGCTCGCTGCTCTTTATTCATGGTACAATTGCTTGCCCTCTTGTGTCAGGGCAGCTGTGGTTCTCGAGCTGTTGAAATTTAAAAACGCTACATGTAATTCAGTATGGAATAGCTCTGTTCTTCCCGACTCCCTTCTTCTCTCTGCCAGCCTTTAGTATAGAAGTAATGAGCTTAGGAGTCTTAACAATCATGTGCCGTCAGTCACGCGCTCCTTACCGGGGCGGTATGCGTATGAGCGCACATGGTCGTGCATATGGGAAAAATCCAGGGCGGTAACTATTAGCTCACTGCCACCGATTAGAATTCTGAGCTTCCCCCCATCACCTCCTTCTTTTCACTTCTCAGCAGCTCCATCTGACACAAAGACGCCCTTCATGGCCCTGACAGGAGCCGACAGAAAAGAGGGCTGGAGTCACCTCTTGTTTTGACCAAGCCTGACTTCTTCCAAGTGGCCCGCTCTGAAATACTCCTAAGTGAGATCACCTCACAGAGTGTTCATGTTGTCTTTACTGCTCCTGAATGAAGCTGTTGGAGGATTATGGAGAAGACTACAGCATGTGAAGGTGCAGGTGGTGGACTTCAGCAGCGGGCGTGAAGTCTAACTGTCTTCCTGTAAGGAAACTTATGTTAAAACGCTTCACATTTACAGTCACTGTTCGCTGCCCCTTGGCGGACTTGTGAAGTTGTCCAGTCAGCAGAAAGCTGTGAAGAATACACTGGGGCTGTCAAACGATTAATCGGATTAATCACATGGCTGCTGTGGATTCATTTAGATTAATCGCGATAAATGCCAATTCACTAGTAATTGTGTTTCATTTTGTGGTGGCAAAAAGACTCACATGTACCTAACGTGTCTTTTATTTAAACTGCAGAACAGATGTGGTGTCCAGACTGCAAAATAGAATTTAAATAAATACAACATACAGTTTGTCAGAGGTAGACGTCCCTGAGGGGAGTTTGGCACAAGCAGAGCATCACTGTGGCTAGAGTTAACTTACTGCTTTGTGTTGATGAGGTACGTTAAGCTGGAACTGCTCTGAAGAAATGATAACGCCTTCCTGCAGAGCGAGCAAATGACTTTATGTCGGTCGATTGTTCCGTCTTTTTTTTTGTGCTGGAGTTGAATCAGAATCAGGATACTTCATTAATCCCAGGGGGAAATTAATTATTGGTTCTGTCACCTGATAGTGTTGGAGCACCAATCCACACCTGTGGGTGGAATTGTGGGGTTTTGATAAATTGATTAATCTGGGTTAACGCTTGACTGACTGTCATGGTGAAGGGGGGGTGTACGTTCCTACCCTCACCTATGGCCGTGAACTTTGGGTAATGATTGAGAATGAAAGCGGCCAAAATGACCTTTCTCCGCAGGGTTGCTGGACTCGCCCTTAGAGGTTCAGGAACTCAGTCATCCGGTAGAGGCTCAGAGTAGAGCCGCTGCTCCTCCACATCCAAAGGAGCCAGTTGAGGTGGTTCATCTGATCAGGATGCCTCCTGGACACTCTGGGAGGAGACCTGGAGGCAGACCCAGGACACACTGGAGGGACCACATCTCCCAGCTGGCCTGGGAACACCTAGGAAGAGCTGGAGGAGGTGGCTCGAGAGAGGAAAGACTGGGCTTCTCTGCTCGAACTGCTGCCTCAGCAACCCGGACAACGATGACGTAAATGTCTAATGATTGGTCAGTAATTACCAGAAAGGGCAAATGGGCAACAGCCAAATCATCTCAAAGTAAATACAGATAGATGGATGAAGGCACAGTGACATCAGCCATTGGTTTCTTGACCTTTCAAAGATTCAGCATGTGGCTGTAAGGTCACAGCCACATTGTCTTTTTTTAAAATTAAAAAAATCATTTGAATCAGAGGCCAGAGTTCCAAGTTCTAAACTAATTCTAGCAAGCAGCATCTCTAAACTCTGTGCGTGCATTACACGGACACAGATACGTTAATTAGTGTTTAGTAACATCCAAATAAAATTCTAAAATTTAACTCGCCATAATTGGAGCTCAGACTAGTTTGACTGCCTGTTAGTACAATGAGCTGCACAGTACGCCACAAAAAACTCTGACTGACAGTTTGTGCTGTCAAAGAGGCCACACCCCTAATAATGCAAAGTTTAATCTGGAACAGGTGAGCTATGCAGGGGCAGGATTAGGCATAGAGATTAAAATCAATTTTTGTAACAGGCTGTAAAAATGTTTATTTCCGCTGTAACGTTGATCATTTTAACATGGGAGTCTATGGGGACTGACTCACCTTTGAGCCAGCCTCTAGTGGACATCAGAGGAACTGCAGCTTTTAGCTGCAGATGTTTCTTCTTATTCTTTATTTTAACATGATTATTTAGCAACCTAATATGAAAGAGTTTATTTAAAAAAATGTCCGACCTAAGAAATCTAAGAGGCTACAGATCAAACTGACCAGTGAAACTGTTTTTCACAGCTACAGGTCCAGCCAAAAATCACATTTAGGTATCTATCAGTTAAGTGGAAAACTTATTAAATATCAAGAATATTTTTTTAAAACTTTTTATCTTCATCTGTAGCTGGAGGGGTGTGCGAGTCTGCAGATACATTTTATGTAGCTGAGAGGCTAATCACCCAGATAATTTGCAAACTGACCTAAGTGCCTTCTCCTGATGTGTGCGTTTGTTTATTAGTTAGAGGAACCTTTGATTTTATCCAGATCTTTGTAGAATTAATGCAAAACTTAATCAAACATGTAAAACATCTAAATATCTTTTTTTCTCTGATAAGAAAAGTGATTTATAGAGCAGCTGTTTGTGCTGCAAAGACATGTCTTTTAATTTCTTCTTAATTAGCCAGTTTTGTCATCGAACTGGGAGGAGCTGTTGGCCGACCGTATCGGGCTTAGAATTTAAAATAAATTTGTATTGATTACAACTAAGTTTGGCTCGACAGTCTGAGTTTGCATCGACTGGCCAAACATGTCCAAAGTCTGGCTCCAGACCTCTGAGTCACTGCCAGTGTTTCTTATTTGTCCATCGTGCTCTTTGACGTCAGTGTCCTCAGGCAGAACAAAATAAGCGACTCATTTAAAGCATGTTAATCTGCAAAAGCCGGAGTAATGTCTGAAAAAAATGAGCTTGTTGTAAATCACAGTAAAATTAAGTTAACAGCAGCTTTGTGTTAACTGAAAGTGTCAGTGTTACGTCAATACTTCGATAGTCTCTGCTAACCTGAGAGCAAAATGACATGAAGACCAGGTCAGACTGAATGAATAATGTTGAACACATGCCCATTAAATTAGGAACAAACACGTCATGAACACAGCTAAATAAACACATCAAAGTATTCAAAGCAGACTAGTTAGCTAAAAAATCAGGTGATGTAGTATTTCCTTTGAGGGTGTGCTGCTTGATGACCTCCAGGACCAGTTCCAGCGATGTCCACTAGAGGCTGGCTCCAATGGTGAGTCAGTCCCCATAGACTCCCATGTTAAAATGTCCAACTTTACAGCAGAAATAAACATGTTTGCAGCCTGTTACAAAAAATGGTTTTTGGTCTGTATAACTGATTTTTCCCTTAACAGCAACTATATGCTTTAGTTTTTTCATAACTCACCTGTTTAGGCTTAAAAGGTTGCATGATTAGGGGCGTGGCCTCTTTGACTGACAAGTGGACGGTGACACAGGCAGCTGTAGCTGCTAGCTGTCTGCTAGGCTTCATCTCAGCTAACTGGAGTCCCTGAAATGGACCTGCCTGTGCTCCAGTTTTGGTTAGTGAACTTCTAGAATTTTATTTGGATGTTACCTTGCACTTATTAGCAGGTATCTGTGTCTGTGTGATGCATCCAAACAGTCTGTAGCTACAGCCTGTGAGCTTTAGCTGATAACTCAACCCCCTCGTCCAAATAAGTTCTTGCCCCCCCAAAAAACCAAAAAAATAATAAAACAAGCAAAAAAAAAAAAAAAAACAAGTAAGTGGCCAAAATTCTTACGTTGTGGCTTCAAAACATCCAAAAACCAATGGCTGACAACATGATGGCTACAGTCATCTGTTATGTATATTCAATTTAAGATGATTTGGCAGTTGCCTATTTGGCATGACTGGTAATTACCCACAAATCACCAGATGTTTATAGACATTGCATTCTTGGGTAAATCTGGTCATTAATTCGTAGCCTTTAAAAACAACGATGTAACTTGAAGTAATGGTTTTCTGTCCCTCACATGGTTGTGGAGGCGTTTTGGCTCGCTCTTTTTACAACATTGTTTCAGTTCTTGAGGTTTGGGGGAATTTGTTTATGCACAGCTCTCTTAAGGTCCCACCACAGCATTTTCAGCCCCTGTCACAACTTCAAGATTTAACCAGCTTATGCCGACACAGCAAAATTTCTCTAAAACGCTGGCATAAGCAGAACTATGATGTTTTTTAAAAAAAATTATGGATGCATACATAATGTATTAGTAACTTATATAGAATGTTTTGATAACTTATAGATAACTTATACCAAAGAATGCTTAGTGTGTTGTTGGCCTACGCATACGGATAGCCTGTCGGAGAGTATTCAAAGTATCAACATCACCATCATGCCGAAGAAGAACTTGAAGAAGTCTCTTGGCTGTGGACGGGGACGCATGGAGGAATCATCATCACCCACAGCCTCATCACTCTCACACTCACCCTGCGATGGAGATGATGCAGGTTCCAACGCCTCTCTGGCATCATCAGTAACTGCATCCATGACGACACCTACTCTCAGCCAATACATCATTATACGTTAGCTGTAAGTTAGAAACACGTTCACGTGCTGTGGTCATCCATCAAATACGTCAGTATGAAATGGAGATACATTTGCTGTAAGGCATCTTAACACAAACACATACAATACAGCACTGAGGACATTAAAAATGGCTAATGATGCTATAAACTGTTTTTTGGTTGTTTTTTTTGCTAAGTTTGGTTTTACGTCTTCTTTAAGTTGATCCCGTTAGGGGTTGCCATAGTGGATCATCTACCTCCTGATGTTTACTCACTTATATTTATTCTGTTTTGTATTTTATTATTTTCATCGTCATCTACTGCTTTTCCGGGGGTCCGGGTTATGGGAGCAGCAACTCAAGCAGAGAAGCCCAGACTATTTATTTATTGTCCTAAAGAGGAAGCAAACTGAACTAGGTGTAACATAACAACAACAAAGACGATTCATTCATTTTGCATTGAGTGTTCGGGGGAGCCTTGGGCCCCACCAGTCCCACTTGACAGGATGTGATTAAATTAACCTCCCTTTGAATAACTTGTAGCCTTTGTAGAACCGTGACTTTAGAAGATCCCTCAAACGCGGACTCAAGCTTCTGGACATGACGCCCTCATGTCGCAGGACTGCCTCTTGTGCTCATAAACCCTGAGGTTTCTACTCCGGCTAACTTCTTTGTCCTCGCCGCGCTCAGAGAGATTAAAACCATTAAGGCAATTTATATCAAACATCCACCATCAGGCCAATCATCTTCTCCATTTACTCCTGCCCTCCATCCCTCCCTGCGTCCACATCTAACCTAATTGGGGCTATGGCTGTGGGCTGCGGATCGTTAAGGCTAGGATGCTTCTGACCGCAGCGAAATCAGAGCTTCATTAGGATAAGATGGACTGACATGCCAGAGGGGGAAAAAAATAAAATTAAATAAATTAATTAAAATAGAGAAGGTAGCTGCAGGGGTGGGGGTGGTTTGCATGGAACAAATCAGGTTTTGATTGGGTGGAAGGTCAGTGAATTTTCAGAGAGTCAGCACTCTTCAGACTGAGAGGCTTTCATGTTACAGCTGGGGGCGGGAGGGACAGGGTGGGCACCCCACGGTACGGGAGCAGAGGACGGCAGGGGGGTGTCACACATGAAATGATCCGAATGAACTGAGATCTGCGAGCCTCTCATTAAAATTAAAGCACTCATTAAAGCTAATTGCCAATTTAAAGAATCTGGAGAATCTATCCAGCTCACTCGCTGCTCATGATCTCCCCACCTGTGAGTCACAGCAGGAGGACGCGGCGCGCCCAAACCACCGGCAACAATACCAGACCAGAACGAGAACGCTTTCTTCTTCTGCAAAAGAAAGCCCGCTTTAACTTTGGTTTGGCAGTCAAGGCGCAAAAAATGTCCTCAGTCATCTGCTGTTCTGTTCAGATTCTCATCTGCAACGATTCGTCTTTGACTAAAGTTTCCACAGCTTTTCCCACGTGGACCGTTCCTCAGAATGTTCTCACATTATGAGAGGCTGAACTTAACCCCCGCGAGGTCTAGGTCATTGCTGGTAAAAACCATAACCCTGTGCTTTTAGAAGACTGGTTTTTAGTCGAACCAAAGCATCAAGAACACTTTGAATTTCTTTCCCAAAAAGTCCTTTTTTCCCTTTCGTTAAAACATTTCCATGCACGCGCGTCGGGCCGAACCCTGTGACGTGCTCATCATCCTCAGTGAGAAGAGCTTCATTAGAAATGTTCGAATATCTCTGCAAAAGCTTGAAACTTTCCTTTCATAGAAATCTTTTCACTGACTTTGCAATCTACCCTTGATAAAAGGAAAAAAAAACATCAATTTTCAGTGCAGTATCAAAACTCCTCTGTGATTATTTAATCCGTCTTTAGAGCTGAAATGGCTGATTATTTTGCTGTAAATTATTAGCTTCGGAGGAATGTTACACCAAGTTTTGCCAAGCAGGAAGAATGCAAGTGTCATGGCTATTTTTCACAATTCAAACTGAAAACTCAGAATCCAGATGCCGCTGACACACCGTGGGTAAGTCATTCACGCCGGAAAAAGAAGTGTGGCTCGCAGATTATATTGATCCTCGACAAGCAAGTAAACAAAGAACAAGGCGTCATCGTTCCCACCGGCTCTCTTATGCTGGTAGAACAACCACAGCATAAAGGGACGGACAATCATAAAGCCCCTGTCACACATTTAACCAGCGTATGCTGACTCATCAAAATTTCTCTAAAAAGCTGCTATATGCAGAATCATGATATTTTTTTTAAACATTTTGGATGCATACATAACGTATTAGTAATGTATATACAATGTAACTTAAACAAAGAATGCTTAGCATGTTGCTGGCCTTCACAACATACATGCATAGCGTGTCATAGCCTAGTTGCAATATCAACATCACCGTCATGCTGAAGGAAAACTGGAAGAACGCTGCGAACAAGTCTCCTGGACGTGGACACAGGGAGGACCCATCATCACCCACACCCTCATCATAGCTGCATCCGTGGCCGACACCTACTCTCAGCCAACACGCCATTATACAGTGGCTGTATGTTAGAAACACGCTGTCGTCATCCAGAACACGTCAAATACGTCTAAATACGTCAATATGTGTTGGAGGTAAGTTCACTATAAGTTACACATAGGTTCAAAGCAAGTTACTCATAGGTTAGAAATAAGTTTTGAGTATGCTAGGCATTATCTCCATGTTTTTCCACTTATGACCAACTTACAAGTAACGTGTGTGAATGATCGCATAACTTATCTACAACTCACTTAAGCCATACGCTGGCATACATCTGAAATTTTGTGCCTGCTCAAAATTTTTTGCCGTCCCTTGCTGTAATACGACATATACCAGTGTGCTTCAGCGTGCTCTTAACTTATACAAAGCTTACCAATAACTTATTCCACGTACACCAGTGTATTTGCTGAATTTTTCATATGCTGGTGCCCCAAGAAAATATCCCCCACCACCAGTAACGTGAACACAAGGCACAATGGATCCACGTTTTCATGCAGTTTGCGCCAAATTCTGACCGTACTTGTCCAAGTGAGGCGGCAGAAATCCAGACACAACAAACCAGGCAACCCTCTGCTGTCCGACTGTACTGTAGGCCCAGATTCCTGTTCTTAGCCAGCAAGCGTGGTACCCAGTGTGGGTTTTCACTGTAGCCCATCTGCTTCAAGGTTCCTCTGCATACCTTGGTTGCAATGAAGGGTTACTCAGTTGTTATTGTTTTCCTAACGGCTTGAAGCAGTCGCACTAATCTTCTGACCTCAACAAGACGTATTCTCCCAGAGAACTGCAGCTCGCGGCTCATTTTCTCCTCTTTCAGACCATCTTCTGTAAACCACCACACAGAGAGGGATGGAAAACCTCGCACTCTCATGTTCTCACCTTCGGCCAGTTTAGATGTCTTTAGATTGTGCAGATGGAGCACAGCAGAGCTGAACAGGTGGAACAAAGGACCTGTGACTGAGTTTTTACTGTGGCTTTTTCAGCTCTGCCCTCTGCAGCTGTTCAGATGCACTGATTGGAGAATGAGTGCACGGAAGCAGGAATCAATTTATGCTTTCATTTGACAATTTTCTTTGAAATTAGGTTAAAGTGGACATGTTATGCTTTTTCTTATTTTCTGCTCATATTAAACATAATCAAGTCACCGTATGTCCAGGTAACCCCCAAGAGCCCAAACAGACTCCTCTAAACACTCAGTTTCACAGAGTTTTTCTACTCTTGGATCTGTATGATGTCATAGAGTACCTTCAGCTGCTCCCTTTGAATTCTCCCCAAGGGAGTCACCACAGTGGATTAATCCGCATTGGTATTTTGGCAAAGGTTTTACTTTGGATGCTGTTCCTGATGCTATGCTCCATGGCAAGAAGGGCTTGTGGAATTAAACCAGGAACCTTTTGCTTGTAAGGGGAATGTGTAAACCACTACACTATGGGGACACTGTATGATGTCATAGAGCACTGTTTCTCAACCTTTTTTCAGTGATGTACCCCCTGTGAAATATTTTGTCAGCCAAGTACCCCCTTACCAGAGAAAAAACTGTATAACCGTACAAAACACTGATCATCTATAGTGATCTACGTTGAACTATTCGGAGATAAAAATAACTAAAAACTTGTTAACAAGAAATAATTAATTTGTGAATAAACTAGATTAGATTAGATTGCTTTATTGTCATTTCAACTACATACCTGAAATGAAATGAAATAGTGTTCCCCCAGGACCCAGTGCCCCATACAAGGGTAGTGCCGGCCGGCCAGGCCACGCCTTGCCTGGATCACCAGTTAGCACCATCAGTGGATGGAGCTACGGAGCTAAAACGGCGTCTGGTCGTCCTCAAACCTCCGACTTTCGAACACGAACACCACTGTCTCGGCGTCCAGACACCTGAACACCCGCATACCGGGTCAAAACCGGGTCAAAACATGGACAATCACAGGGGTACAAACATCACCTTGGTCCAGGAGCGACTGCGCGCTACCGTCGCGTCGCCATCTTGGCCCCATAAAAATAAATGACCACATAAAAATAATGACCAGTTTAAAGTGCCCTCCTTCACAGCCTGTCCACGACGTGCTGGACAGACACAGGAGCACGTTCAGCGGCAGACTCATTCCACCACGATGCTCCACAGAACGCCACAGGAAATCATTCCTACCTGTGACATCACACTCTGTAACTCCTTCCTGTGTCACACGCAGCACGCTGTGTTTACAGAAGTAAATATGGATGCTACACATGTCAGCGTGTGAGTAAAACTTCACTTTCTTTCCACTGACTAAGTTGGGTCAAACCATCGTGATATGGGGAACACTCTGGTTTTATCGGTTAGTGAAACTAAATAGCCTACTCAATATAAAATTAATTTTATAAAATTTTGGACAATCGGAATATTTATTAAATAGCTGTTTTAAAAGTTTTTTGGATTAATCTTATTTTAAAAATCTAAATAAAAAAAAAATCTACCCCTGGAGTGCCTTCATGTGCCCCCAGGGTACCCCCAGGGTTGCGCGTACCCCCATTTGAGAACCAGTGTCACAGAGGATGTCCCTAATATGGTCATTACATGTACAGAAGCCCCACTCACCTGCTGTTCAAAGTTGTTGTTGATGAGGGGCGGCCAATCAGAAAATAAAAGGGGAGGGGCTGAAACAGCTTGTGTGAAACAGAGGATGAACTGATGGCTCAAGATGGCGGCGCGGTAGCACACAGCGGCCACTCCAGGAGCTGAAAAAGGTGCTTTATCCTTGTAATTATACCTTAATACTGGTATAATTATCCTTGTTTAGCCCGACTCTCAACTGCATGGACATCAAAGACAGCGGTGTCCATGTTTACAACCGCCAGATCATACTCCAGTTAAGAAGTCATGCAGGCAACCTGCACGAGGATGTACTCAGCAATCTACGCAACCTCGGCTTGCTACGTGGACCAGACCTTCAGACCGCAGCATTGCCTGATGGCGGTGGCCGAGAGGGACGTCATCGCAAGCAGTGCTCGAGGAAGCGGAAGCGTGGGAAGCGAGCAGGTGTCCGTGCTAGGCTAAGAGCAAACCCTAGCCGGCCAGCGCTACCCTCCATCATCCTATCCAATGTCTGCTC
>VUQH01084010.1:0-13381 GCA_015106775.1 Etroplus canarensis
TATTTTTCCCATCAGCCTGAAGAAACGCAGATCACTAGAATGCTACTGTTCAAATGTATCTTCCCCAGCGGGACGCCACAGCATATTAATCTGCATTGGTAATTTGGCAGAGGTTTTATGCCCTTCCTGCCCATCCATGATGAAAGGGGCTTGTGTCCCCACCTGGAATCGAACCAGGGACCTTTCACTTGTGAGGCGAATATGTAAACAAGGGCACTGTGTAACTTTAAAACTGTTCACTTTCAGTAAAATATTATCTTAGTAGCTTTTCACAATCTTAAGTTCTGAGCCACACATTAATAAGTGGTTATACTTGTTCAGTGAATTTTAGAACAAAGTGATTGGAAGTTGGAGATTAGATTCTACCTGACATAATCACAGATACATTTTTTTCAGAATGGGCACACACAGTTGGTATTAATTAGAGGGTTGTGGGTTTGAGCCCTAGTTCCTCTGCATGCTGAGGTGTTTTTGAACAGGAACTGAACCACAAGTCGCTCCTCTTGGCAGACTAATGCCTTACATGGCCACTCACAGGCATTAGTGTGTGTTTGTGAATGGTTAGCTGAGAAACCCACTGTAAAACCTTTTGTAGAACCACTACCACTGCTGACCACCACACACACACACACACACACACACACACACACACACACACACACACACACACACACACACACACACACACACACCTTATTGTCTGTTCTTTTACATCTACCAAACTGTTACTGATATACTTTGCAGCTTTTTTATATGTATCACCATGTGCCTTGAACTAAATGCCACAAATTTGCTCATAATTCTACTCTTTAGCATTTGTTCTCTTTATCATCTTGTTATTATATTAATATTATTATTAGCTGTAGTAGTAGTATTAGTATTAGTAGTAGTGGTAGTATTACACAGTGATTTACATTATATAAGAATACTATTTCCTTTAAAAATATATTTTGTTTGTTAGGGATGTTGGGGGAGTGTGCTACATATTAAGAAAATATTATTATCACTGGGGTATGTCTCACTCGCCTTATTAGGAAAACATGAGATTCAACGGTCTTCTTCACCCTGAATTATTTTTCTACAGCCCCTAATCTCAACAAATGCAAATCCTTTAACCACTAATAGAAATGTATTTAACCAATCAATTTTTTTAGTCAAATGTGCTGAGTACTTTACCGGATTTAAACAGCTTTGTCCAAATACCAACCCAGAGCATTCAAATGACATGTCCTCTTTATCACTCTGACATTTTCCTGTACTGTGCTTAATGATGGCACCATTGTTGCTTTAGCTTAGTGAATTAATTTAACAGTGAGATAAACTACCTGTAGTGTTGATGTGAAGTATGGATGAATGCTATTAGGTATTTTCCTCTTCCTACAACTGCAAAATGTTTAGGCTCAGAGTCTACTTGCAGTTGCGCGTGCATACACACAGAGGATGATGTGTGGGACTCTAAGCTATCATTTATCATGGAAGCCTCACGCCTCTTCACCCACTGCAATGCTCAGCCAATTCAGACCAAATCAGACACAGAGGAAGCCGAAATGTCCTGATAATCAGAGTGTGGAGGATTTAGATGTAGATTTACAGCAGAAACTTGTTTTCCTTTCTCACTCCTGAGCTGATTTTATTCTTATCCTTTTGTCACATGCATCTTTCATTATTAGGTGTCTCTGTGTGCCAAATCTGAATGTTCACATTAGTGAAACATTTTTAAATATTTTATTTGCAAATAACTTGACTTTCAGAAAGCAGAGCTGTCCTTCTCAAGCCACTCTGCTATACTCTGGTTGTCTTTGGCAATCATTGTGCTATGTTCCTAATTTTTCCCACAGCATTGTCAGGAGTTGGGCATGATGTAAACCTGTTGGCACCTTATCTCTTGCTAGGGAATCCAAATATGGTTACATGCTGACTGCACCAATAGACTTTGTAATTGAGAGATAATTTGAACTTAGCAGCCTAATGAATGAGTCATAATAAATCATTACCAACATCTCTGAGGGGCCAAAGTTAGATCTTAAGTATCTGATTTCTGATCATTTAGATAATTTGAATGCAGCTAAAACAGTGACCATACAAAGACTAAGAAAGTCTGTGATTCAGTTTATCACTAAAATTGCACAACATATTGCCTTTTTTAATCTTCTCTTCCTCTGGGTTGAAAGATATATATTTTCCAGTTTAAAGATTCAGTGTCTGATGCAGATTGTTGCTTTTAGCTTTGCATTTAAAGTAAAATGATCTTTTCAGAGTAATTACTCCCTCTTCTTGATACAAATTAGGTGTGGAAAACAATATGCCAAAAACCAGCTTGCTTGCTTATTGGTTATGTCAGCAGTCCTCGGAAAAAAATATGTAAGAAAACAACAATGTGAACAATGTAAGATTTGAGTCAGATGTTGAGCTGGTATTCATGCTCTCTGAATTTGTTGCTGCTCTTGCATTTATTATTTCCCCCCTTTTATTTTCCATTCAAGTGGGTGGGGGAGGTTTGGTGTGTCTCAGCTGAAACTGAAGACATGAATCGAGAGTTTATTCATGAGTTTGGAAGTCTCATCCTTGTTAGCACATCACTGCACCCTCTTCCTTTTTGGAGCGTAGCCATACCACAAACACATTTGAGAAGACCAATTGTGTGTCCTCTGGAGGAAAGGATAATGAATTCCTTTGTCAGGTAGAAAAAGGTGATTCACCTTGTTTTCAGAAATATGCTAGAGATAGAGGGCAGAGTTCACTGAAAGGACAAATCTGTTACAGAGAATAAACATACAGCCTACTGAAGCGTGAGAGCTTTGCATTCATTTCCATTCAGGTGGATGAACTGATTCTCTGATTGGAGGTCACTTTGCATCTAAGTTGAATTTTGCCCTAAGCTTATTGCTGTTTTCCTGACAGAAGCTTCCTTTATAAATCCAAAAGTCCAAGATTGCTAGTTATGAGCAAACTAGAGTAATGAATGGATGTTTGATATTTATCAAGAATATATTGCTTGATAAATATTGTTAATATTGCTATTGTCTGCAACTAAAGCCTTTTAACTAGTTTAAGTCATGACTTTAAGAAAAGAAAATGCAAGATGTAACCTGAAGGACACTGCTAGTCTACTTGTGTCCACAAGAGGGACTTTCGCCCATATGTACTAACTTATATGAGCAATAACTGTATTGCAACATCTTCAAACTCCTGTACATTTAGCTTTTGGTATTGTTGGAAATGTGAAAAAAAACATAATCATTTTTTCAGATGTGAGAGAAATGAAAAAGAAAGCCTGGTACAACAGTTACACACATCTAAAAGCAGCCAATGATGATGTTTGCAACAACATTTAGAATCGAGTGTGTGTTTTTGATGTGTGATTTTTTGCCCGGAGGATAATGTGTTTTTTCTCTCTAGCAGCAGATGCTTGTGGTGTTCACATGAGAATCACACTTAATTTTTGGGGAAATACTTTGAGCAGGAGGTGGGATGTGGGCAGCAGCTCAACCGAGTAATAAAAGGAGGAAACAGGATCCTTCCATTAGACACAGAGCCAGTGGTGGCATCAGCTGTCAGAAGAGATCCCTGACAGTAAAAGAAAATGGCCTTTTGCATCTCAAGAAAAGGCTTTAAGCTAATACATGTCCATCAATAAAGGCATTATGATGCTGAGAAGTTTAAATCATTATAAAAAAAATCGTTTACAGCTGTTTCCATAACTCAAATTGTCCTGTCCAATACTGTTAAAGTCACAATTATAAATGTGCACTGTTAGAGGAACGTCTATTGAAACACCAGAAGTGGAGCAGCCAAACTGAGATTTGGTTTCTGTGGGTGCAGTGAACAGCTAAGCCCATTTACTATTGTGAGTGGTATTCACCACTCAGAAAGGCTGAAATTAGCACGGACCGCTGTGTACAGAGCTCTCATTTTGTTGTGGGCTTGTGGAATTTGTAATTCTTAGAAGAAATATGATTTTGTGTGACAAAACACTCATTTCCACATCGCCAGAATGGAAGGTGCAATGTTTCCCTTTATTAAGGGTACCACATTAAGTTCTTCAACTGCAGTGTCTGAATGGATTTCATTTTTCCTTAGACAGATGCATGCATGACTACGTAATGCAAAAGCTCAGAGGATCTGCATTCCTGTATAATGTGTGTAGCATAGTGGGGCTGTACATTTCAAGGCTGGAATGAAAACACTGCAACTCTGTTGCATGAAATGTTAGAGCCAAAACATCCGGTTTTCCAAGCACTAGTGTGAGATGTACTGACAAGATGATTTCCTCAAGTAACTGCAAAGGGAATAAGAGTCACAAAAAACAGAAACATGTAATAATCATATGATATACATATCACATGCAATTTTGTAGGAAAAATGGAGACAAAAACATCAGTGTTAAACAACCTCAACAACTACTATTGCCATTAAATCCAACCGCTGAAGGTTAACTGAATAAAAGGACAACCTTATAGTTACATGAGCTACACACTTCATAAGATTGGAGTGAAAGCATTGCATTCTTCACTAGATTGGTTCACCTTTTTATTACTGCTTGCCCCACTCCTTAGGTACAAGGATTCTTGTTTAATATTACATTAAAACAAAAATTCCAGAGAAGAAATACAGTAATTTGTTTAGGTAGTAGTATACTGTCATTGCTTTAATATTCCTTTTATTAAGTCACACTGATTTCATTCCCCATTTCATTTTCTTTACCAGAGCTCGTTCATGCCTTCAGAGTTTCTGCTTCATCATTGTTAAGATGTGGGGTCATGTAGTCATGTTGAAGTATCTGTGCTGAGGAAGTGTCCTTGAGCAATTTACTGAATCTTACCTCCAAGTTCCACTGGTGCTGCTCTGTGGCTGACCATAAACTTTACATCCTGAAATGAGGAATTTAAAAAGATGTTGCTCTGCAGATTAATAGCTCAACAGAATCAGTAAGAAAAAATGTGGATTTGACATAGTGTCTGCTTTGTAGTGTCTGTGTTTCCTATTCTTCCTGTTGCTAGAAGTCAAATCTGAATTGGAAATATTGTAATGGGAATGGTTCTGAAGGAAGATGGTACTGTTTACTTACAGTATGTGAGAAGTGCTATTGTTAAAAATACACTTGAGATGCATTGATTTATCAGACCCACACTATTTCCCAAAGGCCAAAGTCACTCACAGAGCTCTGCAAATCTGTTCAATATCATTCCCTTAGCTTCAGCTCTCCCTTTGCATTTGCTGCTTTAAACAACTGCTGTCTGGTAGAATTTTTTTTGGGTAGTATCCTCTTATGTACAGGTGTGATCACACTAACTGTTTCCAACAGCAACGGCAGTGATTTCAGTATTATAAACACCTCACTTACATACGTTTATTAAGTCTACATCTACTATATTAATATGAATGACACGTTTATATCCAAGCAAAGAATCCCAGTCCTGAAAAAAAAAGAAACCTCTAAAATGTGCACCTCATAAAAACAATGAAATATCAAAAGCACATGTGCATCTTTGTATCATCTTTGTACAGTATCATGCCTCCTTAATTGAACATCTACAACGGTTTTCAAGAACTCCAATGTTTTAATGCCATGACTGCTGTGTTGTACTGAAAACATTAAGAATATATTGGTAAATGTTTATGTTCAGCTATGTTTTGAAAACTTTTGAGATAATATACAGATTAATTCTGCAATTTTTCTTTTCAAAATTATCCTTTTGTGGATTTTGGATAATTAGTATAATTCCTTTTCACATTTCACAGCCCATGTACACATTTGAGCACTAACACTTAAAACACATGCATAGTCTAATAGACAGATCAACCAAACTAGAGTATCTGTACCATAAAAGGAGCCCGTCTATATGCAGCATGCAGTGGTTCTCTTCACCCAGCCATCTGGTTTCAGTTCAGACCCATCTGGATCTGACTTCAGCCCAGGCATCTCAGGAATACGTTTTGGAGTGGTGCCCACATCCGTTCACACAGACAAGTGTTTTCACTTACTCAATTTTAAATGTCTCCAAAACCCAAGTGATTGAGCTCTTTTTTAAGGCAGCGGTGATGGTAAACACTGCTTTAAAAATCTGCTTCAAACGGAGATGGGTAAACAGTACACAACATGACTGAAGTTATATCTTGATGACTGGCAGGAGCATGTCACTGCTCAGCTCTGCAAGCACAACTGCAGCTCACAGACTGCAGGACTGCAATGCCGCAAACTTTCAGCGTCTACATCAAGAAATTTGAGTTCCGCAAAACAGATGTAACTGTAACTGATGTATAAAGAAGTACACTAGCTCACTCATCAAAAGGAAAGAGCTACATATATGTAGTTGAAGACTGCATCATGAAAAACAGAAGGCAGTTTAGGTTTATAGCAGTTTATCAAATTAATATTGGCTATAGGATCACTTTATCTGATGCATTTCTGGTGGAGCCACATCAGATAATCCCTCTGTGTGTGTGTGTGTGTGTGTGTGTGTGTGTGTGTGTGTCCATTCCTATGAATTCTGATGGGATGGAGTGATGCTGATACCAACATCTACTTTATTTATAAACATTTTCACAAGAACCACTGTTACTGAACTAGTGAAGACCTTCCTCAGGAAGCCCAGGGGCATGTACTCATGCACCCATTCATTGGGTAGCTAATAAAGTCTTTAGAGTAGCATTTATACAATATGCAATTAGTAGCAGTTCATTCCAAGGAAATACTCTCTTATGAGTTTATCTACTATGAGTTGCACAGTGGTAGCTCTCATGTCACTTCTGTGCTTTTAAGCAGCCCTGTGCACATTTACAGTTCTTTATGAAGTGATACTGAAATAGCATCCCAGCCATCTGTACGTATGTCCAACAATTTATAGTGGGGTCAGAAATGCTGCAATCTACAACAATATTCATGACTTTCATTTAAAGGAAACTACATAATTTTAATTGACAACAGACCAGAGCTGGGAGGAAGGTCTTCAGCCATTGCTTGCACTTTTCAGTCTGGATGTCTCCTAATTAAAAATGGGCCTTGTGGGTGTGCTGCCACATACAGTCCTGTGAAAAAGAAAGTTTTCACAAGAGCATATGCAGTACTGATTCCAAAGTAAATAAAGAGTGTAATAGCAGTCAGATACTGCTATTCAAATACACTGATTATTAGTAACTGTGAGCATCTCTGTAAAAACAGAAATTTTGGTAGTTTGCTGGTCTGAAGCATTCAGGTATTCATTAAAACAATGATACAACCTTCCCAGCAGTGGATGTTCCAGCAAATGTATCCCAAGGTCATATAATACAATCCTCAGGGAAATTACAAAAGAACCAAGCACTACCTCTTACACTCTATAGACCTCTGTTAGCATGTTAAATTGTTAAATGTTAAAGTTCATGATAGTACAACTAGAAAAAGACTAACTGAGTATGGCTTGTTTGAAAGGGTTGGCAGGAGAAAGCCTAAAAAGTACATGACAGCACTTCTTATATTTGCAAAATTGCATCTAAACAAACCACAAAACTTCTGGAACAATGTCCTCTGGACAGATGAGACCAAAAATAGAGATGTCTGGCCATAATCCACAGCACCAAACACAGCATATCGGCACAAGCACCTCACGCCAACTGTCAAGCACAGTGGTGGAGGGGTGATGATTTCGGCTTGTTTTGCAGCCACAGAACCTGGGCATCCGGTAGTCACTGACATGACCATGAACTATAAGTATTCTAGAGTCATATGTGAAGCCATCTGTCCAACAGCTGAAACTTGACCAAAGTTGGGTCATACAAAAGGTCAAAGATCCCAAATAATGTACACCAGTAAATCTAGAACAAAATGGCTGAAAAAGACATGAATCAAGGTGTTGCAGGTGCCCAGTCAAATTTTAGACCTCAGTCTGACTGAAATACTATAGCAGGACCTAAAGAGAGCTGTGCATAAAAAAAATCTCCACAAACCTCAGTGAACTAAAGCAACACTGTAAAAAACAGTGGGCCAAAATGCCTTAGCAACCATGTGAGTGACTAAAGTCATACAGAAAACGATTATTTAAAGCTCTTTAATTTACAACTTTACAAGCTACTGAATCATGAATCATTGGGTGTTCTTTGTTTTTCAGCATAGAGTCCTGTGAACATTTTCACTGAGATATCACAGATCTCAGAAAAAAAATCATATGTCTGTAACAATGATGAATTAAAAAAACATTCAAACCCCAGTCATAATAAAAACTATAAGAAAGACACAGTTACATGTCTTTTAAACTATTATTTTATTACTATTCCTAACAGCTGACATGAAGGTAGCTGTGTGGATGGCATGGATTATTGGGAAGTCCACCAATCCATTTTCTTCAGATGGGGGGCTATGGCAGCTGCGGTGTTAGTTTTGTAAATTATAACCTCATTTAAAGTAGAAGATAAAAGAAGGTATGACTGAATGATTAATACATTTCTTTTGTTATGAGAAATGTCTATCTATTCTGGTGTTAATTTTTAACACATTACATTAAAAATCAAAGAGGTGTTTCTCTATTGCAGCAATTATTTTTGTCTTTATAATATGCAACGTATACGCTGTGGTTAAATTGATTTTGATTAACAATAAAAATTTTAGTGGAAAAGCGCAAGTCATATATATTACAGAGCTCTTGCTGTCTGCTGTCTGCTAATGTTTTAGTGTGTGTTTTTGAAAAATAAAGCCTCCAACTAAATAAAGTCTTAAAAATCCACACAAACACTACTAGGTCATAAATTTTAGTATTACAGTAATTTCTATGTTGTTAAATGTGTTTTATATACAGTACAGCATTTTTTCTAATGACAGAACTGAAAAGAGTTTGAAATCTGAAGAACTTTTGTGGTTTTGATTTATGATGCTGGAGTATTTCTCAATGCTCTTGCGGTATTTATCACATCTATGCATAATCCCTAATCAGGGTTATGTACATAGCACTCAATCAAGAGCTCTTCAACATCACTTAGAGAATGTTAACTTCGTAATTAAAGTTGAGAAAAGCTTATGATGGGAACATAAGCTAGATGCCATTATGTTTATAGCGTTGTTACTTTGTGGGCAGCAGTGTACACAGCCGCTGTCTCTTACTGCTGCCAAATTTTCCATGCCAAGCACATCTTTATGGTCAAAAACATCTCAAGTAATTTAAAGTATTGAAACTGGTGGTAGTACTGATATGCATCATGGACATTAATCACAGCAATCTCTCAGATAGTGGCAAAGAAAATATAAGTGATTACTATTTTTTTGTTCAAATGAGGGTCACTGATCTTAATCAGATAGTATAGTGTTGGCATGCAAATGTTAGGTTGTCTACAACCACTATTAAAACACCAATTGAGCTAAAAGTTGTGCTCATTATTCCAACACGGATATGAAGACACGAACGATTCAAGCCATGGACAATGAAATATTTCTGGTTGTTCCTAGCCTCCCAGCACCTTCACAAGATTATTAATTTGTCATCTGTCCACATATACGTAGTATATTGCATATTGCAGAGCTGCTTTTCAGTTCCAGTCTATCTTTTATGTGGGCAGTGAAAAATATGGAAGTTGGAGTGCAATTTAAAAGTTTTGCAAACTTATTTTAATTTCCCAACCCTGATCATTTTTTCTTTTGCACTTTGGATAAGCAGTATTAGTCTCCACCCAATGAAGTGTATTAACCTCTGACTTCTTATGCCCAGATTTTTTTTTTTGCCATGTAGTATACCTCTGTTGAACAAATCCAGGTGATGAGATGTGTGACTCTTGTATATACAATCCTGTGAAAGTACACCTTTAGAGAGGAATTAAAAGGTAAGTAGCAACCAGATGCTGCTAATCAAATGCACTTAATTAAGTGATGATCAGCAAGCGTGACCACTTTCATTAAAGCATACATTTTTTCAGCTTGCTTGTCTGGAGCATTCAGGTGTGTGTTAACGCAATGCCGCAATCCATCAAATTCACCCCAAGGTCAGAATGTGCAATGCTCAGAGAAATTTAAAAAAAAAACAAGAGCTACATTTCAGGCCTCAGTCAGCATGTTAAATGTTAAAGTTCATGACAGTCTGACTGAATAAATATGGCTTGTTTTGAAGGGTTGCCAAGAAGAAGCCTCTTCTCTCTAAAAAGAACATGTCAGCATGTCTCAAGTTTCAAAGCTGAATCTGAACAAGCCGCAATACTTCTGGAACAATGTCCTTTGGACAGATGAGACTAAAGTGGAGATGTTTGACCATAATACCCAGTGTCACATTTGCTGAAAACCAAACACAGCATATCAGGACAAACACCTCAAATCCAACTGTCAAGCACGGTGGTGGTGGGGGATGATTTGGGCTTACCTTGCAGTCATTGAGTCAATCATGAACCCCTCTGTATACCAAAGTACTTTAGAGTTAAATGTGAAGCCATCTGTTCAACAGCTGAAGCTTGGCTGAAACTGGGTCATGCAACAGGACAATGATTCAAAGTACACCAGCAAATTTACAATAGGATTGCTAAAAATGAAAAGAATCCCAGTGCAATGGCCCGGACCTCAACCTGACTGAAATGCTGTGGTGGGACCTTAAGAGAGCTGTGCATAAATGAATGCCCACAAACATCAAAGAACTGAAATAACTTCGTAAAAAACAGTGCGCCAAAATTTATCCACAATGACATGAAAGAACCTTAAAGTCTGCAAAAGGTGGTTCTACAAGCTATTAAATAATGAACTGTACTTAGGTTTTCACTGGAATGCACCGAGTTTTGTGAAATCTTCTTTTCCACATGATTGTAGTTGTGTTTTGAATCCTCGTGATGTTGCAGGTGTTACGCAGCACTTTTTTGTTATATTTAATGCCTGTAACTGTGACGTCTTCTACATTGTGGTTGTAATTACCTGACAGTTACCACAAATGTACCTTTTGGCTGCTCCCTTGTTTTCTTCACAGCAGATTAATCTGCATTGGTAATTTGGCAGCGGTTTTATGCCGGATGCCCTTCCTGACACAACCCTCCATGGTGAGAGGGGCTTGTGTTCCCACCTGGAATTGAACCAGGAACCTTTCACTTGTGTGGCTAATGCGCAAACCACTACCCTACAGGGGACACTGACAGTTACCACAAATACAAATATAATTTCTGAAAGGACAATAAACACTAATATAATATGCTACATGCACTTACTCAAGCTTGGTTGTGGTGGAGCTGGAGCACATTCCATTTGACACTGGGCAAAAGGCAAAGTACACACTGGACAGTTTGCCAGTCTGTCACTTTTTAACACAGAGTTTAACATTCATGCTCACGTCCAAAGCTAAGGCCAGTTTAGAATCACAATTTGGAGTTTAGGTAACCAGAAATTCTGGAGAAAATCCATGCAGGCACAGAAAGAACATGCAAACTCCACAATAAAAGGCTTCACCTGACCAAAGGAACCTTCCTGTGGAAAGAGCACAGCAATAACCAGTAACACCTTGGAGAAAAACATCTAGCAAAGCAATCTCACCTGCATTTAGGTGACCACTGCTTTCTCTTATAGTGAAGAAATAACCATACACAGTAACTCTATGGACTCATTCATGAGTCAAGGCAAGATGGAGTTTAACTTCATTTAACTCTAGCTGCACAAACAAACTGTAAGTAGCTCAACAACAGAAAAGCATTTCACTTATTTTATTACAAAATAATACATACAGCCTGCTGTCTTAATAATAATGAGTTTGAACCATCCTCAAAATGAAAAATCATATATCATTACTGCATTACTAAGAGTGATACAGTAATGATACCAAGTATTTTGTTTTATTAGACAGTAATAACTGTTAGAGTTCGTGTCAATCAAGAGGCAAAAAATAACAGAACTGACACAGAACACAAAGAAAATACAGCTCTGAATTTGCATCAATTGATCTTGCACCCACTGCAGCTCACTTTGCAGCCACCTCTGCATCCAGTTGTTTGTCTTTAACGTTTTCTTCTATCAACTGTTTTTCATAATTCTGTCCACATATCTCTGGTGCTTGAGCTAAATGTGTGGGTTTCACTTTCCCAATGCTCAATTAAGACTGATTACATAACTTGCTTTGGATTATGCAAAGTGCCTCTGAGAAAGGAATCTAATAGCAACAATGCTGGTAATTACAAAAGAACAATTGTTCACTCATTGCCAACATAAGCCACTTTTCTATGCTGCCCTGGTGATGTAGATCTGTATTACACAGTCTTTATCTACCTTTGCAAAGTCGAGCTTGAAGCACAGAAAAGGCAAAGAGCATCTCACTGAGCCCCAGACGCCCCAGCCGCACAAAACCAGTTTAATGGATGTTGGAGAAAGTAACTTGATTTTAAGAAAAAGTGCTTTGCACCTTTACTGAAACACAGCTTCTGTGTCTTCCAGAGCCTCAGCAGCTTGTCCGATTGCTGTGAGTGAACGCAGATGGGAGAGATGCCCAGCAGTGGAAAACAGGGAAAAAACTAGTTTAATGAAAGCATCATGGCACAGCAAAAAGCCAGTCTAAGCCATTGGTGAGAAAGCCCTGGGGGTAGGAAGATGGGCTGGTATGCGTGCTAGAGGCTGGAAGCTTGCCTAGATCCAGGAGCTCTGTTGGCCCTCTGTGGGATCATGGCAGTCCACTCCCTCACCACACAGGCCCTCCTGGGAGCAGCCACAAAGCTGATTTGCCATGTTACCAGTTAGATCTAAGTGCTGAGCACCAGATCAAGCAAATTAGATACTTAGTTGAAAATCGAAATGGCCCACACTTGTTTTTGTATGTTACCTGTAGCACAAACAAACCAACAAAATTAGTGATGAAGCAAACAACAGAGTTAAACAAAATTAATAAATGTTGATTTAGGCTATTTCATCTTCTTCTTTCTTTGTTTTAAGATTCTGTTTATTTGGTTTGCTTGAGCCAAGAAACCTTATGTCATGGTCCCGAGACAGAACAGACCCAGATGCTGGAAGCAGGTTACAGGTTTTATTTGCAAACAAGGTGGTACAAAAGGTTAACTAAGAATGTGTGAACAGGGGCGAATCCGAGGGGTGGGCTGGGGGGTCCAAGGCAGAGATTTCCAACAGAAGGGTCCAGAGGTTTTCCGAGAGACGGGGGTTTTCCTGGGTGGGGGAGAGCAGAAGTTACTGGTGGTCCAAAAGCAAATGTCCAAGAGATAAGCTAAGGCTGAGAGGCAAAGGTTAGGGCACTAGGCAAAACACACTAAACTGACAGTACTATGACTTGGGCTACGACTAGGAAGGAGCTTGGAGATAACTCTAAGCGACCGGGGCTGCTTACGCGGGTAAGGCAACGATCCAGCGTCAGCCTCATGCTCCTCCGCCGGTAAAAAGACAGCAAGGTGGATCAGCTGATGGCCAGCAGGTGGGAGGAGGAGGCGTGGCCGGAACACACAGCTGGAAGTGAGG
>VUQH01084011.1:0-13552 GCA_015106775.1 Etroplus canarensis
GTTTTAGAGCAACATATGCTCCCCTCTAGAGAGTGTCTATTTCAGGGAAGGCCTTGTGTATTTCAGCAGAACAATGCAAAACCATATACTGCAGCTATTACAACAGCATGGCTTTGTCGAAAGAGAGTCAGGGTGCTGAACTAGCCTGCCTGCAGTCCAAATCTTTCACTTCTAGAGAACATTTGGCGCATCATTAAACGAAAAATACATCAAAGACGACCACAAACTCTTCAGCAGTTGGAAACCTACATCAGGGAAGAATGGGACCAAATTCCAACACCAAAACTCCAGAAACTCATAACCTTGATGCCTAGACATCTTCAAACTGTTTAGAAAAGAAGAGGAGATGCTACATCATGGTAAACATGGCCCTGTTCCAACTATTTTGAGACCTGTAGTAAGCAGCAAATTTGAAATGAGCTCATTTTGTGCATAAACTTGTAATATTTCTCAGTTTAAACATTTGTTATGTTATTTCTGTTCTGTTGTGAATAAAATGTTGGCTCATGTGATTTGAAAGTCTTTTAGTTTTCATTTTGTTCAACTTTAAAGAACATCCCAACTTTTCTGGAATTCGGGTTGCACACCTGGAGGGAACAGAGTCAAAGAAGCTCAGAATAAAAGCTTTAAAATATTGAATTGCTGTAACTGTTTTAAATTCTTAGTTCTTTACAACTGATGTATTGCACCTGGTGGACATAGTCCAGCACACTGAACACCCCACTGACACTGGCTTAAGTTAGACACTGGTCCCTGAGGGGTGAAATCCGCACTCCCAGAAACACAGAGATAGCCTGCAGCACAAACACCTTGGATCTTACCAGCCCTAAAAAACATACAGTTCATTAGTTAGTACATAAAACCGCAGGCTTCACTGCATTCAAATAGGAACATCTGTCCATCTACACATAATTAATTAAAAAGACACTAAAATGTGTGTTTCATTAAATACATAGAAAGATAACATAATCTCTTCCAGATTAATATTTTCCCTTTAATAATGTAAATTTATTGTAATCATAAAGATGTTAATTTGGCTTTGGCACTAAACCATAACTACTGAACATGATACACTCCTGTATTCCGCTAAGTGTGACGTAATAACACCAGAGATGAGTGTTTGTCTTTGGCATATGTCTGTATGTGTATACAGGATGTGTATGAGCCCAAATGTGTGTTTGTGTATACACTTCTGTAAGTCAGTGCTTGGAAATTCATGAGCAAGACACTGACAGTTTCTGCATTTATGCATCAGTGTACCTGCAGAACTTCCCTGGAGGGCAGAGTAAACACTCTCTCTCTTCCTGTAAACCTCCCAGATCTGAATGAGTGTAGGTCCCATTAGGGCAGGGCTGAGGCACCATTGTTCCTGAAAAAAAGGGGACAAGTGTAATACAATCAATAGAAAGAAACAGCTGGATTTTATAGTCATTACAGCAAAAGCAATAAAATACCTAGAACTCAGCCAATATGCCCCCGCCTTAAAGCGGAGTGACCTTGAACTTTGACCCCATAATCTCCTGACTGTTATCAGTTGTTCTACCCATCATAGGTATTAATCACACAAAGTTTGGTAAAGATCCAGCAAACAAGCCAGCTCCTGTTGCGGCAACAAGATTTGTAACAGTTGAATGGACAGACGGACGAACGGACAAACGCACGAACGGACGGACGGAAAACTCGAAAAAATAGCCTCCACAACAGAGGCATAACAATAATTAGCAAAATCTTGTATATTTTAGTTTATGCTGGGATAAAACAAAGACATTTCTTTGGTCACTGTTTTTCTCTTCTGGATGGTTCATAAGATTTTACAAAGTGGCTCATTAAACATTTTGAAAAAAATACTTGTCAAAAGTTATTTGAGAACACTGATATGACTCATGCTAGAGTGAATAACGATAAATTAAAGAGTACATCTTTTATTGTCAGCGTGTCCTTGTAGCATACCTGCAGGGCAGAATGAATGTGGTGGGCAGGGCAGTGGATCTCCTACTATGGCCTCTTCACAGTAGAATCCAGGGCGGCAGGGGATGCAGCTTTCTGATCCCTGGTTAGGCTGGTACTCTCCTGTGGGACAAGGCAAGGCCAGGGCAGATCCTTCTGGACAGTGATGGCCCTTAGATTGAAAATGATGAAGGCACATTAAAGATTTGGCATTCTATTTTGCAACACATTATTAACAATGGAAAAAAACAGGGAAGACATGGGGAGGTAATTCAGTGAGAGAGAGGAAATAGAAGTGGAAAGTCTATATTCAATTCAATTCAATTTTATTTATATAGCGCCAATTCACAACAGAAGTTGCCTCGAGGCACTTTACACCATAAAGTAAAGATCCTATAGTATTAGAGAGAAAACCCCAACAATTCGATGATGATCCCCTATGAGCAAGCACTTGGCAACCGTGGGAAGGAAAAACTCCCTTTTAATAGGAAGAGACATCTGGCAGAACCAGACTCAGGGAGGGGTAGCCATCTGCCTCGACCAGTTGAGGGTGAGGGAACAGAGAAGAGAGAAAGGAGAGCAAAGAGAGACACAGACTATGGGAGAGAGAAGACAACATTCAGTGACATGCAGCAGTAACAAATAAATGCATGGGGAGTGAAAAGAGGTGGGTGGAGAACCTAGCCTAAACCTATTGCAGCATAACTAAGCCCTAACTATAAGCTTTATCAAAATGGACATTTTTAAGCATAATCTTAAAGGTAGAGAGGTTGTCTGCCTCCAGAATACAAACTGTGAGCTGATTCCATAGGAGAGGGGCCTGATAGCTGAAAACTCTGCCTCCCATTCTACTTTTAAAAACTTTAGGAACCACAAGTAGGCCTGGACTCTGAGAGCAAAGGGCTCTATTGAGAAAACATGGTATAATGAAATCTTTAAAACAGGATAAGATCTGATTCTTCAAGACTCTGTAAGTGAGTAGAAGGATTTTAAATTCAATTCTGGATTTAACAGGGAGCCAATGGGGAGATAGGGGAAATATGATCTCTCTTTCTAGTCCCAGTCAGTAGTCTCACCGCAGCATTTTGGATCAACTGAAGGTTTTAGAGAGCTTTTAGAACAGCCAGATAGCAATGAATTACAATAATCAAGCCTAGAAGTGATAAATGCATGGACTAGTTTTTCAGCATCACTTTGAGACAGGATGTTTCTAATTTTGGCAATATTGCGAAGCTGATAAAAGGCAATCTTACATATTTGTTTAATGTGTGCATTAAAGGACATATGACTCCAAGATTCCTCACAGTGTCACTGGAGGCCAAAGTCATACCATCTAGAATAAGTATCTGGTTAGAGTGTTTCTAAGGTTTTTAGGGTCTTATTGATTTGAGTCATCTGGCTTCATGGATAAATATAGCTGAGTATAATCCGCATAGCAATGAAAATGTATGCAATGTTTTTAAAAGCCTGTGGTACGTAGCCCGTTAATAAGGATAAATTGATGCTATTCAGAAGTGAAGCATTAATCAACGTGCAACCTTACCTTGGGACAGAGGAATGCATATGGAGTGGTTGAAGAGAAGTCAAAAGGGCAGAAGAAACCAGCAGCACAAGGGCCACTGGGGATGGCTAGACCCTCTGTGGCGCAGTAGTGGCCTGCAGGACAAGCAAAGCAGCTTTCCATGGACATACCCCCTATGACAGGGGAGATGACAGATAAGAGGCAGAGTACATAGTGATGCAGATCAGGAAAGCAGACAGCAAAGGATCCCAACTGGATGTCTTTCAAATTCAAATGTAAGCTCCAAACTAAAGATACAACTATGACACTATTCGATTCAAGAGAATATTGCAACAGAAATTTTGCCATTTCGTGATGAGTATAAGCAATAGGCGTACCAGTGGAGTTGCGAATACTGCCAAAAGGACATGGAACTGGGGAGAGACACCCTGTTGGGCAGTAGTGGCCCACAGGACAAGGACCATTCCTGGGGAAGTTTTCAGAGCTCTGAGGTGCTGGCTCTATAGCTCCACCTCGGCAGAAATAACCCTCCAAACATGGACCTGTACAAACCCACAATAACACTATTGGTCTGGTACCATGTAAGATACAGGCTTGTACATTTTGTTAAAAGGCCAAACTGATGTTGCAAAATATCTCAGTGCCCGGTCACCTTGTGGTGTGGTGGCTCCATATGAGCTACAGTACACTCCAGGGGGACAGGGTGTGCAAATCGAGAGAGAGTAGGCACCTGTCTGGTTGCTGAAAGTTCCTAAAGGGCAGGGCTGAGGCAAGGCTGTCCCAGCAGAACAGAAATGACCTAGGAAGAAAGCAGTTGTTTTACAATACTAAAAGTGTAAATTACTGTATGTAACTTGTACTTCTACTTCAATGTTTATTTTCACCATTCTTACCAGCTAAGCAGGGAGAGGGTTCTTTAGTAGCTGAGGATGGACACATGGTTCCTCTGGGGCATAATAAGCAACGGGCTGCTCCTGGGGCAGGACTGTAAGTGCCAGGCTCGCAGGGCTCCTCGTGTGCTGAGCCAACAGGACAGCTGTGGCCAGCAGGACAGAAGTAGCCATGGGAACCATCAGAAGGTGTGGGACTGGAGCTGCCGCCCAAGCACACATACCTGCAGGGAAAAATAAGGAATACAAACTTCACATTATAGATACTGCCACAAACTGCAATTAGCAAATCTGAACAATATGTTGATGACAGAAAATAATTTTAATCTAACTCTTAAATATAGGTGCTAGTTCAAGGCCACAAATTTCAAATGATAGTTAAAGAGACTTTATGAGCCTCAAGGGATGAGCCCGATAAAGTCTGGTTTTATTAATTCACTCAGTTTATGGTGAATTTATCTGTATTCGGACAACGCATTTGCTACACTGACACTGAAATTAGCACAGTTCACTCAGGTACTGCTTAATTAATGAACTTTACATTACTAAGACATTATTAGCTCATAATAAATACTCCTAAGATTGCATATTCTCACAAATGAAACTATGTGAAAAATACCACACACTACTTAATGCTAAATCAGTTACCACTGTAGATGGAATTATACTTTGAATTTACACTTATGCGGTTCTAATTAATTATAAGTGAACACAATAAAGTTTAAAAACAGAAAGAAGGCCTAAGTAGTGGTTAAAACTGATGTTTTGTGCCTAAAATGTATCTGAATTGCACTATATTTAATTCAACTCCATGCTATATCTAAATATTCAGATCTTCTTATTTACAGTCTGCAAGTAGAATAGAAAGAAACCAAACCTTTTGCGAACACTGAATTGATTTAAAGATGGAATTGAATGGAAGTTTAAAAAAAGTCACTATCCTCTCTTAGAAAGAGCAGATTTGAAAATGAAAAGTAGAATATAAATAGTATTGTTTACCCAGCTTGACATGGGAAAGCATGTGAAAGCTCTGTTATTGCAGGACGATCACAAAACAGTCCTTGGGGGCATGGTGTGCATTTGTCAACTTTCTTTAGCCCTTGAGAAATAGAAAGAGAACCTACAGGGCAGGGGAGCGGGTAGCCAGTGCCAGCAGGACAATAATGACCGGATGGACAAAGGTGGCTTCCAGTATAATTTCCCTGAGAAAAGTGAGAAGTAAGATAAGAAAAGATTAAAATGTGATTAAAAACTGTACTTTTGAAGGCAGAATTAGAAAAGAAGAATGAATTTTACTGTAGAAGGTTCAATTAAGAAAAGTAATACAAGTATCCTGGAAATGTGGCCTCTTTCTCACTCCTGATGGTGCCATTAAAAGATAATTCACATTCATGTAATGCTAAAAAAGAAAGAAGTCAATCCAAAGCATTGTTTTTTCTACACTAATAAGACTGCGATACTTCTTGTGGACATAAGTAGAGTGCAAAAGTATTTGTACACCTTGAACTTTTCCACATTTTGTCACATTACAACCATAAACAAAAATGTATATTATTGGGATTTTATGTGATAAACCAACACAAAGTAGTGCTTAATTCTGAAGTGGAAGGAAAATGATTCATGGTTTTTAAAATTTTTACAAATAAAAAACTGAAAAGTGTGGCATGCATATGTATTCAGTCAATACATTTTAGAATCACCTTTCACTACAGTTACAACTACAAGTCTTTTGGGGTATGTTTCTACCATCTTTACACATCTAGAGACTGAAATTTGTGCCCATTCTTCTTTGCAAAATAGCTCAAGCTCAGTCAGATTGGATGGAGAGCATCTGTGAACAGCAATTTTCAAACACTGGCATAGATTCTCAATTGGATTTAGGTCTGGACATTAACTGGGCCATTCTAAAACATGAATATGCGTCAATGTAAACGTGCATGTTAGGATCGTTGTCCTGCTGGAAGGCGAACCTCTGCACCAGTCTCAAGTCTTTTGCACACTCTAACAGGTTTTCCTTCCTAGATTGCCCTGTATTTGGCTCCATCCATCTTCTCATCAAATCCGACCAGCTTCTCTGTTCCTGCTAAAGAAAAGCATCCACACACATAATGCTGCGACCATGTTACACAGTGGGGATGGTGTGTTCAGTGTGAAGTGCAGTGTTATTTTTCTGCCACACATAGCATTTTGATTTTAGGCAAGAAACTTCAATTTTGGTCTCATCTGACCAGAGCACCTTCTTCCACATGTTTCCTCTGATTATTGCTCACCTTGCCTGGCCTGTCAGTTTATGTGGACAGTCATGTCTTGGTAGGTTTGCAGCGGTGGCATATTTTTTCATTTTTGGATGATGCATTGAACAGTGCTTCATAAGATGTTCAACGCTTGGGATATTTTTTTACAACCTAATCCCGCTTTAAATTTCTCCACAACTTTACCCCTGACCCGCCTGGTGTGTTCCTTGGGCTTTATGATGCTGTTTGTTCACTAATGTTCTCTAACAAACCCCTGAGGCCTTCACAAAACAACTGTATTTATACGGAGAATAAATTACACACAGGTGGACTCTATTTACTACTTAGATGACTTCTGATAGTAATTGGTTGCACTGGATTTTATTTAGAGGTTTTAGAATAAGGGGGCTGAATACATATGCATGCCACACTTCTCTGAATTTTGGTTATAAAACATACTGAAAATAACTAATCATTTTCCTTCCACTTCACAATTATACACTAAAATCTCAATAAATCACATTTACATTTGCAGTTGTAATGTGACAAAATGTGGAAAAGTTCAAGGAGTATGAATCCTTTCACAAGGCACAGTAAATTTTGACATAAAAGTGAAATTAGATCAAAGGTTGAAGGTTCCCTAAAATCATTAGGATTATTTCACTAACAACAGAAGCTTAATGGCCAATATCACAGAGGATAAACAACACCTGATACTCAGTAGAGTTCGGGCTGGTTGAGCCAGCAGGACAATAATATCCTGCCTCACAGGGACCTGTGGGCTGGGACAGGCCAGGTTGAGAGCAAAACATTCCTGCAGAAAATAACAAAATTAAGTCACCATAACAATGATTTGAAACACAATAACTGGGCTGTACACAATTTTTAATTACTTTGGTCAAATAATGGGTAACATAATGCAGAACATTATGTTTTTTTTCTATACCAGCAGGGCAGGGGAGGCAGGCATCAGGACTGGAGGCTCCGAACTGGCTCTGTACAGTGCCAGGTGGGCAAGGGAACTCCAGTCCTAGAATTAGCCCTGTAGGACAGTAGTGACCAAAAGGACACAGTGCAGGCTGGACAGTACCTTCACCTGAGCCACATCAAGAAAAATAATAAAAATGAACACAGTTTACATTTAATGAGAACAAATAAAAATAAAATTAATTTGCAACCTTGGCATGTCTATATTATGTAGTTTTAAAGGCCTGAAAATATAGTTGCATCAGTAATAAAATCGACTGACAATCGTGTGTCAGTTAGTTTAGGCAAGATAAAGTCACTTGATTTAGCTAACTTTAATTATTAAAACCAAGAAGGACTTTAAACAGTCACTAGAGAACGCAAGTGAATTTGTTGCTTTAATTTTAAAAAAAAGCTTGTAAATAATTGGTAGCAAGTTAGCCGAAGACTTGTGCCATTTTGACATGCTTGTGCCCCTTACAAAATAATATATCAAACATTAAAAAAACAAAACACTGCATTAAAATTTATTGTAACCACTGCTTGAAAAGATATCTTTCTCCGGATGGATTCCTCTCTGGATGAACTTTCATCTGCAGACAAATTCATGTTTCCCACCTTGACAGTAGTATCCGGGGGTACAGATGGTGCAGTTGTATTGATGTGTGTTTCCTGTTTGAGAGCTAAATGTTCCTGTGGGACAAGGCACTGGAGCTGGTGTTCCACTAGGGCAAAAGAAACCAGCTGGGCACAGAGCCTGATCTGCTTTGCTGGAGCCCCAGTTACAGTAAAACCCTGCCAAGCAATCACCTAAAACACAAGAGGAGAAAAAATAAACATATTTGTAAAGAAAATGTTGTACCTTTTAATTATAAATTGTCAAAAAGTAAGTTTACCAAGGTAAAAGTATGACTTAAATTATAACAGTTGATGTTGTTATTAAATTATATTTATTAGTATGGATAAATAACTGAAAATAACAATGAAGTTGTAGCAAAAAGCAATGTATTCATAGTGAACTATGCAACCAAGTTTTAGAAAAGGAGGTTACTATCTATAGTTTAGTTTAATAAGCTAATTAATTAAAGCTTAAATTAATGAATAAATAGGTTAGACCAGTTGACACTAAACATGGACTGTTCAGTTGGATGGCACATTATTTTAAAATCAATCAAAGATACTGTTGATGACGGGGGCTCTAGCTCCCTTCTCTGAGTCTAAAAGACTTCTGGAGGTAAATAAAATGAAAAATGTTGTGGTCCACTGCTCTAGTTTCTAGTCACAGCAACAAGCCATTGTATGTGGAACTGGCTCAATATTAGTACAGTGCTATTGTCAGTGTAGTGTCACTATAGGAGCATGCCATCCAGTGAAAAGTTGTGACTCATTACTGTGTATTAAATAGCTTTTGCACATTAATTGGGCTGTTTACCATAGAGGAATAAGCCTCCATACGGTGAGATTAGTTCATTGCTTGTGATAATAACTCAACCAAAACATGACTCTTATCCCATTCTGTTATCCTAGGGTCTACCTGCTCTGAGACCCTGCTGGCAGAAAATCCCAGGTGGACAGAGAGATCCAGTTCTGTTGTCAGTTGGATTTGGCACTTTGGCACCCATCAGACAAAGAAACCCAGCAGCACATGATCCTGAAGGCTCAACCAGACCTTCAGATCCACAGAACTGACCTGCTGGACATACTAAGCACTGACCTGTAAACACAGAGATTGACAGCTTTCACTTCAGTCCTTACAGCAAAACAAGGTACCTGCCAGGTTATATCAATCAACACATCTCTGAGGGGGCTGCGCGTGGCTAAAGATGTCAGTGTCTGAAGCAAGCTGAATTAAAGAACAGAGTAAAACCATAAAAGAAAGCTGAGAAAACCATGTGTGTAAACATGCTTAAATAGAGTTTAGACTTTGAGTTTTTATGACTTTAAAAGGTCTGTATAGTGGTATTTTTACATTGATAGAACTTATATTTTTTTTGTAATTTTTATCTGATAAATATTTTTTATATAAAACTCTTACCTGGAACACCCTCTGATATTTAGAATATTTTTTTTATACATTTATATAAGTATACCCCCATCTTTGGCTTTTATCTATTTTATCTATTATAGTTATGAGTGTCCCCAGTAGCGTAGTGGTTTGCACATTCCCCTTACATGTGAAAAATCCCTAGTTTGATCCCAGGTGGGGACACAAGCCCCTCTCACCATGGAGGGTTGCATCATGAAGGGCATCTGGTGTAAACCCTCTGCCAAATTACGAATTAATCCGCTTTGGTGACCCCTTGGTGGAGAATACAAGGGAGCAGCCAAAAGTTACATTTTTTATCTTTTATATTTATGATTTTCCCCTTACCTCAGTGCATGTTTCTTTACTTTCTAATATTTTTATATATTTTATCTTGTATTATAAAATTTTGGAAAGAATGCCTTTTCTCATTTTTAATGTAATCACCCGATATCATCTGTCTTGCCCTATTCAGACTTCAACCAGTATCAGTTAAACAAAGCCACTAGCCATGAACTTCTTTACAAAGGCTCTGGGATTTTACCTGCAGTAGGTAGACCCTGGATGGGGTTGTAGCTGCCTTTAGGGCACGGGAGTGGCTGTTTGCCTGGACTCTCCCTGGGACAGAAATAGCCAGCTGGGCAGGGCAGAGGACTGGAGCCTCCAGCAGAGCTCCCTCTGGTGGGACTGGGATTCAGAGGCTGGCAGTGAAATCCAGGGGGACAGGGATTGCACTCTTTCTGGCCTGATAAATCCTGGAACCAGCCTGGCAAAGACATTCAGGGTATCGTCAGTGGGATGAGGGAATTTGCAAAGAAATATCAGTTTTGTGGATTAACATTGTGTTTACCAAGAGGACATGGTTTGCAGATGTCTTTGCCTTTTCCGCCAGTCTCATTTTGGTAAAAGCCAGCTGGGCAGGGTGAGGGGACACTGCTGCCTTCTGCACAGTAGTGGCCTGCTGGACAAATACCTCCAGATACACCTGACATTGGAGTAGGAGATTGGGCTCCCTCTAAGCAATAGAATCCTAGCAGAAGAAACATTTCAGTAATATTTTTTGTGAGCCAATTTTTTTCATCTCAAGCATGACAATAAATTACCTGACAAAACATAGTAATCCGTATATTTTTACCTGGCAGGCAGGGTCCAGACACGTTAGAAAGGCCAGACTCTGAACAGTAAAAACCAGGACTGCAACTGCGACACAAAGAACGATCCACAAGCCCTGTCTTCTCACTGAAAACAGAATATTTTACTGAACACATCTAATCTAAACCTTTTATCTAAATGCATTTGATTATATCTCAAAGAATTCAGATATTACTAACAGTCACACAGAGGCACTATTTAACTACCATGTAGTCTAAAAATGAAATAATTCTGTAGTTTTTCATGTTTTATTATTAGATATCTATCTTTTGCAGGATGTGTACCTGAATGTTCCTTTTGGGCATGGGTTTGGTACAGATGTCCCAGCAGGACAAAAGAACCCAGGTGGGCATGGAAATCCTGTCACATTGTCTAATGGTGAAGGTTCAGAGGCTCCACCAACACAAACAAATCCTGCAGCGCATTGGTCATTGGGAGAAGTCCTCCCTTGAAACAAAAACAATTTCACCATTTTCTAGTAATTCACGAATAAATTTAAACACTAGCTGTCTGCAAAAAGGATATGTTGCACAAAACAAGGAATCAGTGTGGTCAGAGAAATGTACCTGTTCCGCTGCAGTACACCCCAGGATCACAAAGCAAGCACTGAGATTCCTCAACTAGTCCTGTCATGTTTCCATAGGTCCCTGATGGACAGGGATGCTGATATGCTGATCCACTGGGGCAGTAAAATCCTCTCTCACATGGAAGTGGAAGAGTCAGTCCTGATGAGCAGAGGCAAGAAAGCTTACTACATTTTAAAGGTTACATTTGGGCTCCCAACAGCTAACAGCTTTGTCGTCCACCAATGTTTTCATCAGTGTTACCTTGCTCTTGACAATAAAAACCGGCAGGACATGTCTCACAGCGACCTTGGCCTTGTCTGAATTGGTAGCTGCCAGGAAGGCAGGGTGCCTGTCTGACACTGCCCTGAAGAAACCATTAAAATGATTTTTTTAGATGTTATATGTGGAAAATAACATACCATCAGTTGTAATCACAGTGCAACAATGACAGTGGTGAAAGTCATAGCACAGAAAGTCACCATGAAACATCAACTGGCTATAGTAATGCACTTGTCATGAAAAAACAATACAGCTGAGGAGGAAGAGTTGGGCAAAGACATCACATACAACATTCAACAGTGATGACTGACAATAGCTTGGAGACTAATACTGCTCGGCTGACCTTCTCACAGTAATGTCCAGCTGAGCAGACATGTTGCTGTGGTCTTTCAGTGATCTGTCCCTCAGGACAGTAGTAGCCTTCTGCACAGGGGCCACTTGGCTCAGCTTTTCCTTGCTGGTGACAGTAGTGACCTGGGGGACATATCTGGCAAGACTCAACAGTGGATCCACCAAGGGAGCCTAGTGGATAATGCACAGGTTTCAGGTATACTGTTTTTCTAAGAGCAACAGTAATTCATTCTTGTACATAAGTGCGCAACAGACAAAGGGATCTGAATTTTAATATCCATTTCAAATAAAAATCAACGAATAAACTGATTGAAAAGACAAAATTGTGTTGTTTTACAATATTGTGTTGTATACAGTATTTGTTCACTCAAAAACAATCACCAGATCCTTTGTAATTAAAAACTTACATAGATTACCATGTTATTTTTAACGCAAAGTGTATTCCAACTCCCTCATCAGTTTCTAATTTGTAACCTTACAAAGGAGCTACAGCACATTATAATAGGATTCTAGTTGTCTGCCGCAAGACAAGAATACAATTACACGATTAAGTCACTTTGTGACTGCAATTATTCATAGGAGCCCAAGGGGGAAAAATGATTCAATGGAATTTTTCATATTTTTCCACATCACTGAACTGCAAAGGTATACATTAGTTCATGCAAGGACATCAGTCGGAAAACTGACAAGGTTTGCAGCAAAGGGGATTAGGTTCTGTTTTTCTCAATTTTTGATTTAAAACTCATTCATCATCAATTCATGACTTGGAACAAGCAAGGGATTACTGACTTGGCCTGAATTGTTTCTCTTTTTAAAGGAAGATAAAACACATCGCAAATGGTTTTCTATTGTTAATTAAGTCGCTGAATGTTTACAAAATAACAAACAATAAATTTCATTAAATTAATTTACCAATTACAGTTTTATTACAGCAGTATCTCACTTTTCACAGTTCCTAAAGGGCAGGGCATAGGAAGTGGCGTTCCAAGGGGGCAGTAGTGTCCTGTGGGGCACGGACTGGCATGGGGTTCTGAAGAACCTCTTGGGCAGTAATATCCAGCTGCACAAGGCCCTACCGCAGCATCTAGACCAGTCTGGTTACAGTAAGAACCAGCCTCACAGGACTGAGGGTAAGCAGAGCCCACAGGACAATAGAAACCTGAAAAGAAAGCCAGAAAATTAGGATTTTGATCAAAAGTTATTCCTTGAAAATCTGTTCTTTTATGCTCTAATATTAACTATTACTTCAAGGCTACTTTTATGTGCCTCAGCGCCCAACCATCTGCAGCTTTTTATCACTCACTGTCGGCAAGTGCATACTGGATGAGAATCACTGGGTTTCTCTCTACAGTACTGTAAACTCCACACCTCCCATCTAAAGTGTCATTTGTGATTTGGTTCTATATCTTCTTCTTCTTCTTCTTCTTTCAGCTGCTCCCGTTAGGGGTCGCCACAGCGGATCATCTGCCTCCATCTCACCCTATCCCTTGCATCCTCTTCCCTCAAACCCACCCTCTGCATGTCCTCCTTCACTACATCCATGAATCTTCTCTGTGGTCTTCCTCTTTTCCTCCTGCCTGGCAGCTCCATCTTCAACATCCTTTGTCCAATATATCCACTTT